>JAIFHD010004788.1:0-10073 GCA_019721455.1 Psilocybe mexicana
TTCAACCCTTGTCATCCCAACCGCTATGAATCGCTCGTTTATATTTTAAAGCATGAATAATTCTATGCCAATCGACCCCGCTCTTTATAATCCACAGCTTAATCCACTCAACCACCAGTCCAATAATCAATTTCCAACCAAGAGGTACTCGGCGGCAAAGTCCGACACACGAGGTTCCCGTGGGAACTCCTTCCTAATATAGTAATTTTGCAGGGGGGGAGGGGTCTCGGAGTCCAAAACTTTTTTTTGAAAAATGCTCCCCGCCCTCTAAAAGGTATTTTAAAATTAAAAGAAATGGGGGTCATTTTTTTTCTCACAATTCAAATTCCGACTTCCCACGGGAACCCCATGTATCGGACTTTGCCGCTGCGTACCCCTTGTGTTTATGAACGGAACGTAGATTGAAAGAGATATCTTGTAGACGGGCCAAAGCCATCAAATTATCGCAAGCGGCAAAACGACGATTGAGATTGTCCATGAACAAAAAATTCGAGAGGGTCCAACCGCTCAGATACCCGTAGCTAAAACAGACCAAGGAGCATCCGGAGGACAGGATTTCCTGGATAAGGCCGCCGAGCGAGTGCAAAAAAGCGGAATGATCCAACCAGGAGAAGACTAAGCGTCAAAACGAGGACGGGCCATAGATCGCGGGCGTAGAACGTTTCAAGGCAAGGACTAAAGATAAAGGCGTTAACCAAAACCCGCGAACGTTCATGGATAATTGCAGTAGCACGGTCGCGTCGACGAAAGACAGGAGATCTAATGATACGACTGCTCGTCCTGAAAGGAAAGACATCGTCCACTGTCCTTCGTCAAAGACCGTATCGAATCTCCAAGGCCCGAAAGGGGGTTATCATACAAACACCTTCGAGACGTCCGTCGATGACGACAACAAGGAGATACAAAAAGATCATTGAGTCAGGTCAGCGGAGAATGAACAGGGACCTTCAAAACAAGGAGTGAAAGACCGAGCTGAGGACAAAACCCCTCATAGACAGACCAATTCACGCATACTCCAAGCGTCGTCCCAGAGAGTTCACCGCAGAAAAGAATACAAGAAAGATTTTTTTCCGAACAACCGGCGACCGCTAGCCACAAGATGATGACGGAAGCACACGAGCCCTATTGAAGGTTCATACAGGTTCCCGGACCAGAGTAAAGGCGCATATACTCACCTTAGAGCAAAGATACACGCGCATATACCCACCTGGAGTGACCACGAACGACAGGAATAGTGTCCAGGAGAACATACCGAAGGTACGGGGCACCCGCCCTGTGCAATAATCCATAAAACGACTCCTGGCCACGGATAGTCATGCACCCGAAACCGCTCACTCCGTCGTTCACTCAAAGGGAGAGAGGAAAGGTCCAGAGAGCGTGGGCGAGTTTACATACGCAAGCGAGGAGTCGGGAACGTGGAATAAGAGCGAAGGAAACGAGAGGGAAACAGGGTGAGAAGGTGAAAGCGCGCACAGAAGTATCGTTAACTGAAAGAATTGGGACGTCGAGGCCTGTTTTCAGCGTTCGAGGTTGTAACCACCCGTGACGGCGCTAGTACATCGCCATCACGGCTTCCCTATAGCTTTGAACTAAGCTCGCCGTCGTCTAGACGCACATATGAGAAAGACATACCGTTCCATGAGAGTCTCTCGGGACCCAAAGCAGGGAAGAAAATGGGGGAAAGGAAGGAAGAAGAAGCAAATCGAAAAGAAGGGGAGGGGCGACGTTTAAGTACCGTATCAAAAAATCCACCGCCCAATCACATCGCTCTGCTTATTCACACGATTCAACTTCCGCTCGGGGGTCTGACGTCACCACCTCTGGGTACAAGCTGTGTATCGCAATGTATCGAGAAATCCATCCCATTGGCCATGGTCGTCTGTGGACAGCCTCTAGACGGAGAGACGGTTGAAAACAACGGCACGGCGACTTACAAGTCATTTCCCCGTCACCTCATTACTATCTGTTCTTGACATGTTCAATTTAAAGGCGTTCTTCACCAATTCTTCACTCGACTGACTAAAACTCAGTAGATAAAGTCACATACGTATTCAGCGCTTCTATGTACACCTCCCGGAACATGTCCACTGTCCACGGCGATTGAAAGCCGTCCAAGGTCTTTCCTGGGTTTTTGGGATCAAATTGATTTCAATCGGAAAACAAATGAAAAGACAACCGGTCACGAGGTCTAGCCCGTCTGGGTGATCAGCGGAAAATGACCTGTTTTTTCACTACATAGTCATCAACTCAATCAACTCGTACATATCATCGCAGTGAGTAAGTACAAATGCAAGTTTAAAAGCTCTTTCAGCTCGGAGAAGAAGAACGGACCTCTCGAAATTACGATAGGCTGATAAGAATCTCTCAGGAACCGCTCATCTCCCCATCGTCATCGATTTACGTCCATAACCCTCGATAAACCTTCAAGCTTCAGCCTTCCAAAGTCCTTCTCCAACCTCGTTAACGGCATTCTCGAAAGCACATGGCGTGTCGGGTGCACTCAAGCGACAACCCGACATCCTGCTCTTTCCGCCCGGGGCTTGGAGCACTGCCCAGTAACGTCTGAAACCCAGAGGTCCGCGTTGCATGGGGGGACTTCACATTTCCTCCGATCCACCTTCCTTCCCCGACAATGAAGCAACAAAGAAAGAAAACTGACAACGATCTTGTGAGTTTTACCATTCGCGGAATCTCATCACCGTTGATCGAATCGGTTAATATGAAAGGGTTAAGTATCGCATAAAAGGGTTCGGTAGTAGAAAACGACCCTGCATTCCCTCCCTTTCTTTCCATTTCCCACTCCCTCTCGCCTCCACCTCCCTTCTCTTCGCCCTTCGCAGTCCCTCCGTCGCCGCCATGCTTTGGCTGTCCCCCAGGTTCTGCACCTTGGTCATCACGACCCTCATCTCCGTCGTCAGCGCCGACATCCGCTCAGATCTCTCCGGAAAGAGCTTCACTGTCTCTTTCCCTGGAGACTCTCAATACTCGTCGCTCAGCCAAGCCTGTACGTCAAAGAAAGAACATTCTTTCGTTCATCCATTCCCCAAACCCATTCGATACATTCATAACTGACGCCACTCTCCACTGGCAGATAACCTGCGATTCACATTCCAACCAGCAGCCATCGCGCTTCCTTTCACCGCCGCAGACGTCTCAACCATCATCAAAGCAGCAGCAGCGAACAATCTCCCAGTCGTCGGGCGCAGCGGAGGGGTACGTTCCTCTCATTCAACTCCTTCCCCCCAACCAACCAACGCCTCACGTTGCGTTGCGTCGTCTATAGCACAGTTACATCGCGAATGGTTTGGGTGGACAGGACGGGTCCGTCGTGATCGACATGCGGAACTTCAAGTCGATCACCGTCGACCCCTCAACTGGGAACGCCGTCGTCGGCACTGGCAACCGTCTCGGCGATATCGCGTTGGCTCTCAACAACCAAGGCAGGGCGTTGCCGCACGGGACCTGTCCGTATGTGGGCATCGGCGGGCATTCAGGTGTGTTTGAACTTGTCTACTTTAGATTTTCTTTTTCGACTTGAGGCGTGATATGGAATCGACGATGAAATGAACCGTTTGACTGAATGGAACCTTGTTTGTCGTCTAGGGTATGGAGGATATGGTTTCACTGCGCGCATGTGGGGTCTTACGTTGGATAACATCCTTTCCATTACGGTGGTCCTTGCTGATGGATCGATTCAAACCGCGTCAAGTACATCGAACACCGACCTCTTCTGGGTGAGCTTCATAACCTATCCCGCCCTACGCCCTCTCTGCATCAAATCCTTCTTGCATTACATTTATTAAACTCACCCTTCCATTTCTTCTAGGCCCTCCGCGGTGCATCAGGTTCCTTCGGAATCACCACCTCCATCACTTTCAAGACCTACCCCATCCCCTCCTCCGCCACGATCCTCGGCTACAACTGGGACCTCTCCGCCTCCGAAGCCGCCAACGCCCTCGGCGCCTTCCAGACCTACGCAACCTCCAACAACATCCCCGCCCAATTCGGACCCGAGCTCACCTTCTCCCGCGGTTCCGCACAGGGCCGCGTCAACTTCGCTCTGGGCGGCGGGTGGTACGGTCAGGCGAGTGCGTTGGACGGTGTGTTGGCGCCGTTTATGAGCGCGATGCCCCGCGCGCCGGATAGTGGGGGGAGGAATACGGGGAGTTGGATTAATAGCGTTGCGTCGTTGACGGGTGGGTTGCCCTTGAACACGGCGAGTGGGCCGGATAGTCATGATACGTTCTATGCGAAGAGTTTGGTGACCCCGCAGGCGAGCCCGATCGGAGCGTCGGCGAGGTTGGCGTTCTTCAACTATTTGGCAAACGCGGGATTCAACGCCAACACCGTACGTGTTCTAACATTTTTCCTTTTCTGCGTTTTCGTTCATCATTAATCCTAATTTAAATAAACCACCAGGCCTGGTTCGTTCAAGCGGAACTCTACGGTGGCTCCAACTCGGCCATCAACGCTGTCGGCGTGGATGCCACCGCCTACGCTCACCGAAGCTCGATGTTCACGTTCCAATTCTACACCAACTCGTTCAATGGGAACCTCCCCTTCCCCTCCGCAGGCTTCTCGTTCTTGGATGGCATGGTTGATAGCATAATCAACAACAGTCCATCAGGGTGGGATATTGGGTGAGGGTTTTCTTCTACCTTGGCTTTATGTTCTAGTCTAGTCCTGACGTTACTTCGTTTTACTAACCAGTGCTTACCCCAATTACGTCGACAATCGCCTTACGAACTGTAAGTTCAATCCACCACATAACCGCAAAATAGCTCTTGACTTACTACATACTACCTCTTCATCGACACAGACCAGCAAATGTACTTCGGTGCTCACTACACTCGACTACACGACCTCAAAAACACCTACGACCCTAAGGGGATGTTCACCTTCCCCACTGGCGTCCAAGGCAACGTCGTCCCACCCCCATCCGAGGTCACGATCCACCCGAACGGAAACACCGCCAAGTGCTTGGACGTCCGTGCTGCGAACTACGCCAATGGAACGCCCGTACAGATGTACGTGTTTTCATAAAACGGTGATAGGCTTACAGAGTGAATGATCTGATCGCGTCTTTCTCTGCGTACGTAGATATGACTGCAATGGTACTGGAGCACAGAAGTGGGTCATCACTCGCGGGTCAACCACGTCTGTACGTGTATCTGGCACCAACTTCTGTCTGGACGCAGGTTCAGGTGTGTACAACCTTCTTCTCTTATATTTCCCTCCTCCCCGAAACACATGACCGAACCCTGATATACAAAACTCTCCTCCACATCTCTAACCTTTGCTGATATCCGTTCGTTTAGCACCCGCGGATGGAATCGGTATGAAGATCTGGACGTGCTACGACAATCTCGCCGCCCAAACGTGGAACTACAATTCCAACAACATGATCGCGCTGACCATCCAGGGTACGTGGGCCTCCTTTCTCCTTCTGAAGTGACTGCAGTGACTCTGCTCGAAAAACTCACTAATCACTTCGTTTGTGACGTAGGACAATGCCTGGATTTGACCGACGGTGTGTTGACGAACAGCAATCAGGTCCAGACTTGGTCGTGTGCGGTGGGGAATCCTAACCAAGTCTGGACGACTTCATGATCAACTTTGATTATGTTCAAAAGAACCACTACTAGGTTATCATGACCTCGACCACTTCCTTGTTTCTCTCCGGCTTTTCACTGTCCATCTTCTCTCTTTCTTTCACGAACGCTACGAACATGAACATGAACATCAACAATTTCTAACGCCAACACGTAACGGACATTTTTCTGACATCAGACGAGGACTCTTACTGCTTACTACTACCAAACGGACTTTTTGAACTCGAATTCGTGACGGACCTTCATTTACACTTAGTGTATTTCCACTTACTTTGTGGACACTGGATAATTTCTTCAATTTCGGGACTCGGGAGGTTGTTTTACCCTACGTTCTACGTAGCATGATTTTCGATTACTTTCCATCGATATTGTGGGCGAGGTGTTGGATACAAGTAATACCATCATGATGGACTGGAATGTGGAGCGCTGTCTCAGAGACAGAGGATATCACTGTATCATTGACAGATCAACAAAATCGCTCCTGAAGTGAAGTTAGTATGGCCCTGGCAGTGAATGTTCTGTGGAGGCTCATAACTCGATTATCATATACTTATGATATCATTACTGGCATCCCAACATCGTATCTTCTTTACAATACAACAGTTGCTTCAGTGACTCATTCTGATAAAAATCGGTCGATTATCAATCTCTCTCTGAACAGCAAACATCTTACACTCGTGCTGACCAAACCGCAGCAAAAGGCATATTGGCTTTCAAAGACTGTACGTGAAGGCCGCAAATGCCCGCCAATCCTCATCCACTACCATCAACACAACAACATAAACGCTCGGTGTAGATGACAAACCAGACCGAGATTGCGATTGCCTATCTGAGATTCTGACTTCCCCTGGCAGTGCCAGGTCGAACCGTCGATCTGCCCAGACACACTACTTACTACCAACTATGGCTAATAATAATCGATCAGAATGATAATCACAAGGGGCGATCCCGGGCCCCACAGCTATAAAGGCGCTCGAAGTTTTATTATCATCATTTACAGTAACTCCTCAGCCACACCCTACACCGTTAATACCAACGCGTCGTCGAACTCCTTTACCATGCCCATCCACCACATCTCCATCTCTGTATCGTCTCTCCAGGACGCCAAGAAATTCTACCTGGCTGCACTCGCACCGCTCGGATACGTCGAAGTCCTCTCCTTCGAGCCGCACGCCGTAGGACTCGGCGCAAACGGAAAGCCCGACTTCTGGCTCAGCGTTGTGAAGG
Source organism: Psilocybe mexicana (assembly GCA_019721455.1). Taxonomy (NCBI): domain Eukaryota; kingdom Fungi; phylum Basidiomycota; class Agaricomycetes; order Agaricales; family Agrocybaceae; genus Psilocybe; species Psilocybe mexicana. The sequence goes on from JAIFHD010004788.1 coordinate 6,840, forward strand.
AGGGAGGAGCGCCGACGAAGGGTGTGCACATCGCAATCGCTGCTGAGAATCATGAGCAGGTGGATGAATTCCATGCTGCAGCGTTGTACGTCGCTTACCTCGTAGAACTTCTGACTACTATGACTGAACGAACAACAGGAAGGCAGGGGCATCTGACAATGGACCCCCTGGATTGAGGGTGCAGTACACCCCGACCTATTACGCTGCCTTCGTCATCGACCCACAAGGCAACAATCTCGAAGTCGTGAATATGTGATCCTGTACGTCCTGTCTCACCCGGGCCCTCCCGTTTACTTATTCCATGACGTCCTGATGTCACCACTTCGACTAGCGCCACTCTCGGTGATGCAGTGTATACACCAGGTCTACACCTGAAAGGACAGAAGGACGCTGGACGTACTACATACTGTAGGATTGCACGTTACAGTAACCTGCATATTTCAATTGGAATACAAGCCCTGTTAATCGGGGAAACAAAAATATCCTGAACTGGCATCGTTGAACCTGTCAGACGGTGACCCACTCACAAACATTCCAGGAACTGAGAGTTCTGTGCTCCGTCACTTCCGCGAAGGACCGTATACAGGCACCCACTCGGCGTACAATAATCCGGTACAAACATTGGACTCAGATGCTACTTGGCGAGTAGTTGATCACGGAAAGAGTACCCACCGGAGAGGATTGCCCCTGATAAATCCTTCCACGACACAATACATGAATCCTGTCAGTTGGGACAGAACCGGTAGTGCCTGTGAGCCTGATATCGACCTCGTGCTGTACATATAAAAAGGACATTTCCATTTCAAGTGCTTGAATTCATCGTTTTCGCACTTTGCTTCACTGTAGTATCTCAGCGACTCTCTGACCGCAAGATGGGGATCCGACACGTCCAAATCGCGTTACGCGATCCAAATACCGCCTTCTCATTCTACTTCGTCGCCCTTGCGCCTCTCGGATACACCAACCTGTTCAACTTCAGCGATAGGATGGGGATGGGAACGCCTCAGAATGGGGGCAAGGTCGATCTCTGGATACGTGGATTGAAGGACGGGGAGCAACACATGAAGGCTATGTTTTTCGCATTTGCCGCGGAGAACCGCAAACAGGTGGATGAGGTCTATCTAGCAGCCTTGTAAGTCCTGTTATGTTGCACTAATTCGTCTCTGTTCAGCGTTGAGCAACCTCATAATCGTGACACAGGAAAGCCGGAGGGAAGGATAACGGAGCCCCCGGATTCAGAGCGGACTACGGTCCAGGCCACTACACCGCATCTATCATCGATCCAGAGGGAAACATCTTCGACATCGTGGCCGACTAACTACGTCTAGTACCCCAGTATTTCTTCCAACTTCTGTTTCCAATTGTCACATTAACATCCGAATATATTGTCACTTGCTTGTGTCCAGGATTTTTCAACGTTTTTCAGAGTGATGAATTTGGGGGCCACTCAAGTTTCAACGGGTTACGGGCGAGAGAACGGCTTTGTTCGTGCGGTCCTGTAGCCGTAGGCAGTAAAACAAACTTGAAATCATACATGCGCGTCTAGTGGTATCTGAAGGGCGCCCTTCACGACCTTTCCGACTCCTTCCGACCGCTCACCTCAGCCCTTCACTCCAAAACAATCCCACCGCAGTTCACGTACTCATTATTCGGTCCGTGACTACTTATCTCCCAAAGTTGGATTTCGTGGACACGCACTGCCTCCCCTAGATCAATGGAAACGGGAGGTGGAACGGTGATCGGAGGACGGAACTTGTGTTTGGGTTTGGGGTTCGGAGGAGGAGGAAAGGGAAAGTCTAGGGAAACTGAACTCGGAAGCGCTTGTACATGAGAGACTTGGAGCGCCAGATTGCCCACGTCTTTTGTGAGGGCTTCTGTCGCATCGGCGTTTCCTTCACCTTTCGGTGTTTCAAATGATCCGCTCTCGACCTTGGTGCTGTTGTCGGTCGCAACCGGCAGAGCTTCGAGTGTGTCGTTTGGTTTGAGCAACTTCATCGCGTCAGACTCCAGTATGTCTGTATACGAAAACGGTATCCTTCTCGGAGGTTTTCGATGACTTGCGTTCAGGATGGTGCAATGGAGCTGTTTATGTGAAGTTATTAAGTCAACTGCCAGATTGGTTCGACATCACACACGAGATGAATGAACTTGAACGTACAGTCAAAGGTCGAGTATCCGTGATGTATCCTTCCGCTTTGAATGTTTGGTGGACGAGGTCTGGACGGTGGACATGTGGCGGATCATCAGCGTAAGCGACCCCATCCTAAATTGCACCACCAAAAAAGCGAAACACATACCGCAGACCTGCATTAGCTTTCGATATTCCACATTAACGTCACTCCCACCGCCACGGTTGTCGTCTTCGGCCGGGCTCCTCGTGCGTGGAGCAATGTATAGCACACCAGCTCCGACCTTGTCCGGACGCTTGGTATCTGGAACGCCGCCTGAGGGGCTGGCGTCGGTTTTCCTCTTCTCGTCATTCAATTTCTCACTGGCAACTGACGCGACAGGAGTATCATGATGTGCGTCGACCCCTGCTTCTTCTAGGATACTCGCCTCCACTTCACCAGAACCTTGTTCTCCAACATCAACACCGGGCTCCGTCGTACGAGTATCAGTCGTAGACCTTGCACCGTCTTCTGCGCGAACCGCGCCCGATTTGATCCTTGACGTCTTCAATACGTGCATAGTCTCCAAGGGGACGCTCACACCCTTAGACCCGTCCAGGATTTCCGAGATACGTGGTTTGAGAGATGTAAGGAGTGAAAGGGCTGTTGCGATTGTCTTTTTGGGTATCGTGGAGGCGGGGTCGGAGGAAGGGGGTTCTGTTAGTGGTGCCGATGATGAGGTGGTGGCTTCGAAGATGAAAGACAGAGTCGGTGAGAAAAGAAACGATGGTAAAGCATGAGGTGATCGTTACCTTGATTGTCTAAAGACTGAGAACCAGTGATCTCGGACTCACTGGGACTATCAAGTTCCAACGTCATCACTCCAAGCGTCATGTGCATCCTACGTGGGTCGATAACGATGGAAGTGTCGAGTCCTTGAACGGTTGGCGAGACCGTCGATTTCTTTCGAGCCTTGCCCTTCGTATTGTCGGCGTGTTCCGATATCCGCACTTGTGAAGCAGAAACCAACCCGGCCAAGATAGAGGTACAAACATCGAAACACGCCGACAATACGAAGGGCAAGGCTCGAAAGAAATCGACGGTCTCGCCAACCGTTCAAGGACTC
>JAIFHD010004815.1:0-11781 GCA_019721455.1 Psilocybe mexicana
ACACTCCATCGGAATCATCCACAGCGATGTAAAGCCCGCGAACGTCCTGCTCGACGCGCAAGGAAACGTGAAGATCGCGGATTTCGGGCTCAGCTACACCACTGATGCGATGGTGGATCTGAAGGTGGATGGGGCCTATACCAAGGCCAAACTTGGGACCATGGGATACATGGCCCCAGAGAAGGTATGTGGGGTGAAATACAGCTATCCCGTGGACTTCTGGTCTGTGGGATGGATGTTGTACGAGATGGTGTCGGTTGGGAAGGAGGTGTGTCATATTTTTTCGGCTGTAACCGTGATTTCGACGAGTGATGACCTAATCTAATCTTTCCTTAGCACGTTGATGCTCACGATGAGGAGGACGGTGTGAAGGAGTGGGCAGAAGAATACGGAAGCCTGGCTTCGAGAGAAGAATTCTTCGAAGACGAAGAGTTTGACGACGCGACTCTCGGGCTTCTGTGCAGGGTAAGTCTCTCGAGCTCTGTAATATCCTGCTACATTCTAATCATTCCATGTATAGCTCTTAGATCCCAATCCTCAAACACGGATGGGGATCGAAGAAATTATCCTCCATCCGTTCTTTTCTTCCAATGGAGAATCTGAGTTCTTAAACATGTACAAAAAAGGTGAAGACAAAAAAGATTTGAAAGAAATTTATACAGACTAAAATCCTTTTTCTTAACCAGCTGCCATGAGGACGTCAGAAGAGGCTGTGGACAAAAATGTTCCACTCGGACTCAAATACGTGTCCGAACGTAGTGACGGCTCCACCTACCGGTGGATAAATCCTTTCGGAGGATTTGCCTAGTTCTGACCGTAGTCTCTTCATGAAGCGTGAAGCTTGAAGCGTGAAGGATAATACCATTTGTACAGTAGAATTAAGCAATCGACTGGTAGATTGACATTGTAGGTACAAAACCGTGCTTGTGGCATACATTTTAAGGCTCAATACAGCCATTCGAACAAACACCAAGAAGTCGGCAAGCTGAGGGCATTGGAAAGATTTACAATAAAGGATCATAAGTTGAGTAAAATTCGGATATGAATTACATGGCTAAATGGCGAATGAATGTTGGTGACAGCATCTTTCAAACCATCCATTTGCTTCGATTCGAGATGCACGACACATAAACAAGACAACGCGTTTATCGTCCTTCGAATCTCCAAGACCATCTTAACCCGACATGAAGACGTGTTTCTCCTTGCATCACCCCCAACAATCGCCGATGGGGCATATTATCATCCCAGACAACACGAACAGTCTTGCGCCACTGGCAGTAGCGTGGTGGCATCCCAAATCCTACCGCTGAAATGTCACTGGTCCTTCGAGGTCCGCGCCGGCACATCAAAGCCACACCCTTTCCAGCACCCGCACCATCAACATCACCATCGTCTCGCCAAACAGAGACCACAACACGATAACATCGTTCGAAAGAACAAATCAACCATCGGCGGCACCAACCCCATTCGCAGATTCGATGACCATCCCGGTTGGTATTCAATCTTCCGCACTTCTTTTTTCCGACGAACGAAGATAGGTGTGTAGGGTCTGAACCGCCTTTATTGCAGTCCATCCACTGACATGCCAATCAGCGAGAAATAGTGCTTGGTCGAACCAAGCCGAAACCGCCACCACTAACGGACCCCGTGGTTCTGGCAAGTCGGCCTCCTGGAAGACAACCATTTGCCCTTAGCCTCGTCATCAGCATCGCGGATGTGCAGACCATTAAGCCGATCCAAACACCCATAACACACCCAGGGTCTCAGCCCCTCCGTGAACGCGGCATCAAGATGTGAAGAAGAAACGAATTCAAATGACGTCAGGGACGCAAATAGGGAAAAGATATCAATGAAGAAAACCAGCCGGAGGACGAAGCGGCATATCCACAAACAGATGGATTCAAGGTCCAAGTTGGGCGGAGAATCCAGTCTTTCGGTCGATGTGAAGAGCTGTGCGACGGGAATCTTTGGGGAGGACAATATCCATCCAGCTGCCCGCCGCGACTCCTTGACGCAGCTGAGGCGAAAGTGTGCTGCCTACAAGCGAATTGCAAAGGCATCGAAGCTAGAAAATGTCGGGTTTGAATTTACCATGACGGTGGAAACGACAATTGTGACTCACCTTTTTTTGGAATTGGTATCTCTTCTCTCTCGATCCGTTTTCTGTCGCTGACCGTTCTTTATTAGCCTTTGATGTGGAAAGACGTTAGATGCTTTTGGAGAAAATTTTTCCAAGGACAACTCACATAGGATCTTCGCCCAAATGGTACGGGGTTTCTCTCCTTTTTCTCCCGAAGGCACGTCCTGGCCAAATGAAAACTATAGATGTCGGATTGGCCCCTCATTTGATCGGGGTCGTCCACAGCGAAATTGAGTTGGCCCAGTATTTTTTGGACGCTTGAGGATTCAAGATTGGTGATTTTGGGCTGGCCCACGTCACGCCGGCATAGATAACGAATCTAAGGCTTTTGGAGAGCCACAAAGCAGTCGGATTGAGCAGTCCAGGGTACATCTCACCCGAGAAAGTTACTGGGGAGGTTATAGCTACCCCGTGGATTATTGGTCGGTTGGGATCCTGTATGAGCTCGTCTCAGACAGAGAAGGACCTAATTGGTCCCTTGGGTCTAAGCTTATGTCATCACGCTATAAACAGGCAATCACTGGTCCTGGGTCCATAACGGGTATGACAGAACGAGGAACACGTCGACCAGCCTGCCCAAATGGCACATGTTGCCTTGTACCAAAGATCAACTATCTGGCTTGCCTCTAGGCCCGTGAATTGGGCAGACGCGACCCCCTCTGTACACCAAGGACTACTCAAAAGTTCCTTAACTGCGTCGCCACTTTCCTAGCTGATAAACGCCCGGGAAAGCAAAATGAATCGTCAACATTTCCAGATATGTGGGGGACAGAGGATTGGTGGGATCCGCATTGGAGGAATGAGAATTTTTTTTTTCAAGGTACTCGTTCTTTTGTTTTATGTTATTTCTTCCTTGTTGATTTCTTTCCTTTTCTTTGTTTCATGCAGGGCATGCATGTTGATTTTTACTGTTTGGACGCCCACCTTTTCTCTTGGTCCTGATGCAATCCAGTCATGGGACTCCATCGTTTCCGTTCATTCTCATTCGGGATTCTCAAACCATGGCTTCCTTCTAACAAAACAAGTCCTACAGCCTTTGGATGTTGTATTATTGACATTCCAATAACCAAGAGCGATTTTCATCAATTTTCACGGTATATTCTTCTTCCTGCCTTTATTACCTTTCGTTCGTTGACATACGTTTCTTAGGTCGAGATCGACATTTCTCCTACTACTATGGTATCCTATGGTCAAAATGATTGAAATATCATCGACACGTCATTTCCGCCTTTCAAGCTTCAGGCCTGGTGCAATCCTCAACCACTTTCGCGCTGTCATATCCTCCACCGATGTTTTATCACGAAAACCTGCTCTATTGGAAGTTGCCGAAGGTTTTCCTTGAGCCAGGCCCACAGGCGTTCTCAGCAGCGTTAACTTGTTGCCGTTGGTCCCGAAGTTGGGTTTAAAAGACGTTCCAAGGAAATCCAGATGTGATGAGCATACTGTTGCGACTGCTGGTGCGCGATACTCTTCTTCCTTTCTTTTCCCCCTTCTCCATTCTTCCTGTTTTTATTTCTCTCTCTCCTTTTTCATGAAATAGGAACCTCGTATTAACGAACCCCCTTTTTTTCAGGCTTTGCTGGCTCTCTTAATAACGAACATTATTGGTTTTTCGAATAATGTGATGGCTTTCCATTGGGATAACAAGAAACTACAGTAGACCAACTATCTGTATGAATATTGTATGTGTTTCAACAACAGTCTTATGTAAATATCACTAATTTCGTTCCTTCTCTTTCCTCCTCCTCTTCTGACAGCCTACTCCTTGATCGATTCCATCATAATGGGGAGCTGGACATTCGTGTTGTTGATGTTATTGATAGTTGGAGACGCGATGCCGGTCATTCTCCAGTAGATCTCCTTATCCGAGGGCGAAAACTTGAAAGATCCCAGCAAAACCGCGAGCACGATTTCTGGTTTGGGTCAATCAGCCTTTCAAGAAGCTTTTCAACTCTCAAGAAGACTTACTCATTTCCAACTGAGAAAATTTGAAGCCGCTACATCAGTCGACAATCAACAAGTCAGCGCAATAACGTTTCTATGATGATGCCCTCACATGCAAGATCGTCCGCCACCGATGAAGGTCATTCTAATGAGCCAACCGGTCAGTGACAAAAGAACTTTTTTGAATACCATTCGTACTTACAGATTTGAATAGACACCCGGAAGATGTGCATTGAGGACCGCTTCTGGAAGAGGTTTAAGCCATCGTTCAGGCTTCCACTCGTACGCGTCAGGTCCCCAAATCTCCCGACTCCTATTAGAGGCAATTATCCCAACGACCACATTGGTGTCCTTCGGCACGAAAATTTCTCGCATTTCACACCCATCTAAACCTTTGACTGGATTGGAAAGGGACAACATGACATCTTTTCGGGCCCTAAAATCCCGTTAAGAGTCCACGTTCATTCGAATTCAAAGACGGTGGACTTACACTCTGACGACACGCGCGATCGGGGGGTACAGCCGAAGTGTTTCGCGGCAGACAGCATCGAGATATGGCAACGAAACCAGTTCGTCGTAAGGTAATTCCCCGTCGTATTTCTCCTTGGCCTCAAGGATTTCCTGACGAACTTTGTCTTGAACATCAGGATGCATTACTAGAAGATGGAAAATTCTTGATAGGGCCCCAGATGTCGTCTCTGTCGCAGCGAATACCAAAGTCCTAGAACGGGATGTCGTGTCATTTCCTCAACCCCAGACAATCTCTACACCTACGTGATTTGGGCTATCACTTCGTGCTCAGGCAACCTGTCCGCTTTCGAAAGGTCCATATTATCTTTCACTTCAAGATGACATTCGTTCGAGTCAGGAACACGGAATCGAAACGGGCACGACTCACTGAGGATGCTGATAACGTCCTTCCCCTCTCCAATTTGCCTGGTGACGGATTCAACGCCCTCCGCTAAGGCTCTCTTCTTGGAGTCGTATATTTCAACAGATGTTTGATGAACATAATCGGAAAGATCTCGCAGGTCGTGTAAAGCTTTCCAGGGCAACCAATCCATTACAATTCGTCGCATTCTTGGGGTTCCGATTTTGATAATCGTCGACAACAAATACCTGCGAGGGAAGAATAACTTGAAACTGACAGGACTTGGGTATACATGGTGAGTTATACTGTTTCAAGACTGGGCATCAACCCACTTACACAAATCGTTTGACTGCTAGACTGTAGGGATGAGGAACACTGTTCTCTTTCAGATCATCGAATGAGTAGCCAAGTCCGCTTTGACCGATCAACTCCAAAGCGGTGCGGGTTAGCCATTGCAAAAGGTCAACCTTTCGAGCGAGATTCGAACTCAACATAAGGAATATCAAATGTTCAGTGTCACATACCTCTTTGGGTCCGTCGTCCACTTTTTCTTTTAGCGCATCGTGAAGCCTATTAACGACGTTGTAGAAGATGGGTACTATCATGTAACAAACAATCAGTCGCAGATATATTTCCAATGGGCGGACTATTCACCCATCTCGCGCATATGTGCGATGGAAAATACCGGGTTGAGCATCTTCCGTTGCTTGCGATGTACGTCATCTATAGTCCATGCGGAAGGAAAGAGATGTATGAATTATCGTGCGCTGTTTTCAGCAGAAGTTCCGGCACTTCACTCACTTCGAGTTCCGAGAAGTCCATGTCCAAATATCAAGGCAGTCGAGCTTCCAAACGTTCATATGGTATGGGTTTGAATTCGTTCAATCATAAACATGATGACTTACTCGATATTCGCTAGTTCGAAAATATGTTGATCCTGTCGGAGGTTATGAAGATCGGGCATGTTTGGTAGAAGAACCTTGATCAGGCCCCTTACCTTGGTGAATATTTGGTTCATTGCCTTGGGGTCGAAAACGTAAAGCTCGTTTTCCTGTATGAGCCTAGTAAGTTTTCCATCTATTGTCATCCATCGGAGCTCCACTGACCCCAAATAAGGCTTTAGTCTTGACGACCCCTCCGTCTTCGGTGGAATAAAATTGTAAGATAAAAAAACCTGAGTAAGGATCCTGAAAATCCACGCACATGTTTCTGCTATCTCTTTGTGAAAATCCCAGCCATCGGCACCGAAGACTTGATCAAAGACACCTAAACCTCGGAATCAGCAGAAAGATTGTGGCGGTGTGGATAATCAATACCTTTATAGAATGACCTTGAAGGTGGGCCCGGGATGTTGTTCAGGCTGGAGTTTGCACTGACACGACGCCAGATCTTCAGACATACCCACAGTAGGATGCAGAAGATACATGCTGAGCATGCCATGAGAGCTTCGAAGACGATCATGATTTAGAGGATGAGGTATTGTAGAGTATTCTTGTAGTGGGGATTGGATTCTTGGGATCCAGGAGCCTATAACCTAGGCGTTTTATACCCCTCGCCTGCGAATAGAATTGGCAGTCGGTGCCTCACAACTTCAGCTTCAGTGGTGGGTATACTCTGTCCTATGACCCTTCATCTGCACTTTCCGATCTTATCGAAGACTCCGACGTGTTCTTTCCTCTGGTTAAACTTGTTCAGGCTGTTACGCAGGCATGGCAATCATCAATCAACTCCCAAGGTACTCCAACAAAACGATGTCATTGGGACGGTAAGTTACCCATCCTTCAGAAGGTCGAATTGATAATCCTTTTGAGTCATTTATCAGCGGTTAGCACCCCAGGGGTCGTCAGATCTTAGCAAGAGGTTTTACGTGGGCTCACGGGTGCCATCCGCTTTTCGTATTCTTCTGAAAGGATACACACGTTTTCCATTTATAGACGGAGCTCGGCTAATAGAGTATTTATGAAGAGGAGTACGGACTGCGCGTGGCCTCATTCTCACTAGTTGCCGCTGCTTTCTTTTCCCTTAGATTGAAACCTAGTAAAAAATTGGGAGTGAGCAGGTGCGAGTCCGAAAAATTTCATTGATCCTGATGAGCTCATTAGCATACTTACCGATAACTGCTTTGTTTTAAGGTTCAATGTCCGTGTGTAGTGAACTGGTCAAAGATCTTCCGAGAGGGCTGTCAGGAAGGTCGACCGGCGATTCCAATTTTCTCAAGATCGGTGGATAAGAAACCATCGAAGCTGAAGGGTTTAAAGTTCCATGCCCTGTCAGTGACAGTTATATCGACACCATAAAACTAAAGGGACAAAATATAACTAGACTTCGATCAAGACATAGTACTGATGACTGAATAGGGAATGTTGTTGTTCTTCGGAATACTGTAGTATGTGCCTGCTCAATGGATAGACAACAATCTACTCTTCTCGTTGAGTGGTATGGCCAAATTACTTTATTTACCGCTGCAAGTTTAATACGTTTAATCCTAAATGGGCTCAGAGACAAATGCCATAATCATGCAACTTGCTTTTGGCTACATAAGCACCGTAGGGGTTGATCCATCGGTACCTTGAGTCATCGTTCGGCTCGGAAGTATATGTACTTACTATCGAACGGCCTGTGGCTGTCTTGCCCCACTCTTCAGATATTGGGTGCTCGGGTCTCGATAATGCTGTGTATGAATTTTAAGAATCAGTGCTCTTGTACATCGAAATTTAAAGATTGGAGGGTACATACCCTCCTCCATTCCCGAGAAATCAGAAGAACCATCTCTAAATACAGCGTGTAAGTACGTACAACTTCTGGTCTGATGGTCGTGTCTATGAGGCGATGACGTTCCGGGGAATGGTGTGGCCAAGGCATTTGCGAGCCTCGAAGGGCCGGCAAGCGGCTGGGTGGCAAGCATGGTGCCCGTGCCACCATGGCACTGGCCTTGGGCGCGCCTGGGGAGTGGTCGTACCGCTCGGGTGATTGGGGGAGTGAGATGGCCTCTGTCATCGTTCGTCTGGGACCGGCTGAAAGCCTTTCGAGCCATCTTGGGAGGTTGGAAAGCAGTCATTGGAGGGAGCGAGGTGTCTTTGTGTTGAATATGGGGGTTGTGGAAGTTGATGCCAAAAGCAAGGACACGGTTTTGTAAGGTCAAAGACGCGTCGGTTGAAACAATGGTTTCAAATGGGGGATGTTGATTGTGCGAGAGAGAGAGGGAGCAAGGACGAGTGACTTAAATTGAACTACAATGATTGTGCCACAGCAATGCCTATCTTAGCGAGATCGCTGTGCCACATTCCGTTAAGTCCGATCCCTTCAAAACAAACAAGATGATACAAGTTACTATCGTGTTTCGACTTGATTGATAAAAAAATAAAATCCACATTGATTTCCTTTCGAGTCTGGCGGGTGTATCTTGTAGAAAGTGTTTATATTGACGATCTACAACACTCAGCAAGTGTTTCAATTGAACTTCAGTCGTCTACGTCCACCTTGATTATATCATAGAATATTGGCTAGTCACGTTACCGCGTCATGGGCCTGGCGCCGGCAAGGGGGTGGCGGGATCAATATAACGCACCGGACGTAGGGAGGGAGGGTGGCCGCGAGGCCCCGAAAAAAAAATTTGCAAGTCTAACTTTTAGTCAAATTTTCAACAAATTTCATCTTGAAATCAGTTATTTTGGATCACTTTTCAATTATTCTCAAGTTGTACCCGCAAAATTTATACTATTTAGACTGCATCCACTGGTAATTGACCGGATAGGTTGCCAAGAGGGCCAACTGAGGGCCAGTAGAGTCTGGATTTAGCCCGGCCTGTGCCGGAGAAAGTGTTCGGAGATTGAATCCTAACCATATATGGCAGTTTCAATCAATTTTGATGGTTATGTAATGGTCACGAGGGAGGGAGGGTGCACATTTGAGGCCTTAGAAAAAAAATAGACGTCAGGTATTTTATATTGATCCTGCCACCCCCTTGGATAGATATCGCCCTTAGCTCAACAATTATGGGAAAAACGAAGCTCTGAGCCATTCCCGGAAATTAATATGGAAGTGATAATCCTCAGCGCGGTAAAAAAGGCTAGAAGGAGAGTCCAAAAACCTAGAAATAATGGAGAGTCCAGACTGTATGATAGTATCAAATATTGGTAACAGAATTGGCATACCTCATATGGAAACTAAGATGTGAAATGGTCATTCAGAATGAAGGACAGGTACTGATGAACGACAAAGTTCACAACTGATGGGTGAAGATGATCAATCTGAGACTGGAGATGGACTCAGTAATGACGAAAACAAAATTTGAAAAGAAAGCCTTACCAAAGAAGTTGGTGCAGAACACCTGGAAAGGCACCCTCAAAAACGAGGAGGACCTTCCGACAGATTGGGCAGGGAGGCTTGGGGTTTTAGTGGGTATTGAACCAAGAAGTTGCGATGGACGGGGGCGTGACAGGTTACAGGTAAGTATGGGGGTGGTCACGCAGCAAAATTCACGGTTAGGTCTTAAGAGTCCCACACGATGTGCGTAAAAGCATTTCCTCAAGGTGAAAATATTGGAGGTGAGGTCTCAGCTCCTCACAAACAACTAGCGGACTAGAAGCGTCGATTTTTATTGCGCGCTGAATAGTTATTGTCTTATAGACAAAAACGCTCCACCAAAAAAAAAAAAAAAAAAAAAAAAAAAAAGATAGATAGGCTACACAAAAAATAACACTCTTTTCATGGTTTTACCATGCCTCCCCATAATACTCGAGCCAAACTAGTACAGACAGTGCTTACTGCTACCTCATACTTTATCCACATCATTGGTATTGCTGCTATTCTCTATGCAAACCCCTCTTATTGGCAGCAAGAGTACCACACATCTGCACTTTCCGGTGCAGCATGGGTTAATGAGCTCATCCACGGCCATCCAGATTGGATATATAATGAACTTGGGATGCGCTGCCATGTATTCCTTGCATTTATAGCCAATCTGAAGCTTTATGGTGGTGTTGAAGTTTCAAAAAAAGGCATTACTGTTGAAGAACAAGCTGCCATTTTTTTCTACACATGTGTAACTGGCCTTTCTATCCGACATGTGGGGGAGAGGTTTCAACACTCTAATAGTGTTGCCGCGGTCCGGTCAAGTCCGGTTCAGTGCCAAAATCTGAGAACCAAGAACCAAACCTCAGGTTTGGTCCACAGAATACAGAGAACCTTGGACCGAACCTGGTATATGGTTCGGTTCAGGTTTGGTTTAGGTTCAGGTAGCGGTTCAAACTTGAACAGAACCGTAAAATTTTATATCAGTCAAAAAAATATGAAATTACCATACAAGCCAATACATCCCTTTCCACGCCTACATGTCTGTTGTGGTATGTGGCCTTGACAATCTGAAGTGCTTCAAACATGAGTACAGCCTATTCAGGCTGAGCATTTCCCTTTTTTGGTGCTCAGAAGACATCAGTCCATCAATGACATCAACATCTGAACAATCTAACCTGAGTCATATGTCTGAGAACCGCATATTTTACCCATTGATTCAACCAAAAAACCATCATAATTGTGCCATTACACTATCTGTGTCTATAAAATCTTGGGAATATCTATCAATTATGGAGAGGTTCGAACCTGGTTCAGAAATTCCTCAATCTTGAGAACCTAGAACCGAACCAAGGGTTCGGTTCCTGTTTTCAGCAGAACCGGAACCCCGAACCATGGTCCAGTTCAGGTCCAGTTCTGGTTTGGCTGGGGTTCGGAACCAGACCGTGGCAACACTACACTCTAATGAAACAATATCAAAGTATATTTTATCAAAATTTATCTCTGATTTCTAGAGGCTGAATACTCTCTTTTTAGATATTTTCGAAGGGTCCTTGATGTCGTCTCTTCTGGACCTTTCTGCAATGCATATGTCCAACTTCCTGGTGTTAATAAACCAGTTTCTGAGGTTATACATGGCAATCCAAAGCTCTTTCTATTCTTCAAGGATGCTTTGGGGGCAATTGATGGTACCCACATTAATTGTTTTGCATCTGCAGAGGATCGACCTGCTGCTCCGACTCGTATCCAGAAAGGCGGAATTACGCAAAACTGCTTAGCAGCGTGTTCTTTTGACTTCTGGTTTTTATATGTGATCAGTGGATTTGATGGTTCAATGGCAGATGCAACTATATGCATTGTGCAACACACTTCTTGTTTCATATTGTAATATTTGGTATCATCTGGCAGAATGGGGAAGGGCTAATGTGTGGTATGTGTCATTTGCAAAATCACTTGAGATTTCAAGTTTCTATACTGATGATTTCACACAGACCGGTTAATAAAGAAGAATTGTTCAATTTACGCCACACACAAGCACAGAATGTAATTGAGTGCATATTTGGAGTTTTGAAAAAACAATGGAACATTCTAAATTTTGCACCACACTACAACATGGGAATACAAGCCCAAATCCCTCCTGGTCTTGCAGCAGTTCACAACTTTATCATGGATTATGACAGCACCGACCTCGATAATTATTTTGACGACATTATCCTTGATTTTCCAAGAGAAGAACAAGGGGGACTTGGGAATGGGGCAATTCAGGCTGAAGAACGAGAAGAGGCTACTGCTTTGCGTGAAGAAATTGCAGCAAGTATGTGGCATAGTTCAAATCTTCCTCCAGAATCACCCCAGATTATTTGATGAGAATTTTAATCCCAAAACATATTAAATTAGTATGGTAGTATTGGGTATAGTAGGAAGGTATAGAGTGGATAAATATTGATAGTAGTGTAAATAAATGAATGTGGATAAAGGATGAAAGTAAATGAATGTGGGTATAATTAGATGAGGAAAAGAAAAGAAAAGAATT
>JAIFHD010004837.1:0-40754 GCA_019721455.1 Psilocybe mexicana
CGATATTCCATCTTGATCGAGTGAGTAGAGAAGAGACCATGACCGAGGGAGACGAGAAAGCGCAGGTAGTGATGGCCGCAGCTGTTGAAACGATAAAAGATAAATAAGATATATAAACACAATAACCAAAAAAAAAAAAAATCAAGAAAAAGAAAAAGAAAAAGAAAAAGAAAAGAAAAGAAAAAGAGAAGACAAAAGAAGAAAAAACGCACCATGCTAGCAAGTTCTGAGGTCAATATCGGTGTTGTCGTGGCCTTCCTTCCTACTAGCTCAACGTTCCCGCTTTTGCGTTCGATGAAAGCACCGATACCATCGTCCACGTCCTTATCCCCGGATCTGTCATTTCCTCCCCTCCCTCCTGCCCCATTCGAGTCACCAGGTCGCCTGCCACGTCCGGAGCCAAGATCTGATCCTTCAGACCCGTTCCTCGACCCCGAGCCCAAGCTCCTTCCCCTTTCAGCACCGTTCCAAAAAGACTCGGACCCCGATCCGGAAGGTTGAGAGATGGAGGAAGGAAGCCCTTCCTTGTACGAAGGCGAATTGGATGATGCTTTTGAACCACGCACAGAACCGAACGAAAACCCAAACCCACTGCCCCACCCTCCTCCTCCTGCAGGTTTGGCATTCGCAGGCGGTTCCTTCGAGATCCCAACCGGCATCGTCTTGGATCGCTGATGACGACCACACTCCCTATCCCTCTCCGCCTCCAATTCGTCTGAAAAGCCTTTGTCCCACGCATGGCTTTCCCCCGTATACCCAGGAGCACCCGTCGGTGGGACGTAGACGTGGGGTGAGAATGGTGAGGCGATATGCGAAACCGATCCCGGCGTAGGCGGCGGCGGCGGCGGCGCAAAAGCACTGCTATGTGTGAACGTAGGTTCTGGTGATGACCGATGTTGGACTGGGCGGGCAGCAGTGTCGTCTTTGGCGATGGAGTCGAACACAGAGTCGATGTGTCGGCCAGAGTTCTGGGGAGGGCCTCGAAGCAGAGTGGACATCCATCTCACTGGAGACGATCCAGACAAAGACTGGAACGACGCCGCCCTTGCCAGATGTCCCGGTCCGAGTGAGTCATCGTCCACCTCGCTTTCATGAGGATCCAGACCGTCGTCCGGAGGAGGTGAATGCGCAAGCTGGCTTGAAAGGATAGGTGATGTAGGTGGAGAGCGTATTGGTGGAGTGGCCCTCGTTGCTCCTTGAGAAGACTCGATGGGGGGTGCTAACGTCGGTACTGGCATTGGAATAGACGAAGATCTGGTTGGGGCTCGCACACGCCGGTGCTTGATGCTTGTATTTGTGCTTGAAGAAGGAGAAATGCGAAAGTAGTCGTGGTCAAGGTCGTGATTGACATCCAGGTCTACAACGGACGGAACTGAACGATCGGGGATTTCTGAAGTCGACGGGGTTATCGACGTGTCAGGCTCTGGCTCCTCTGATCCTGCCGGGGCCGTTGTCGCTGCGTCGTCCTGCTCTTTCAGAAAATAAAGGGGGTCGTCCTGATGCAAAAGAAGTTCATCAAGAACGGCACTTCGCGTTGCTGAACGCTCTCGTGCGCCTTGTGCGAATTGATCGAAGAAGGATAATGATGGGTTGGACGATGAATCTGATGATGGATGTGGCACGCCGATCTTCTTGGTGTCTTCTGAGCGAGTTGGAACCGCTGTTGTTGGTGTCGGCACCATCACAGGCGTTGGTAACCCGCCTTCCTCCTCGAAAAAAGTGAAATCCCCTGACAGTGGGTCATCCGAAGCTGATACCGACACAAACGCCCCAAAGTCACTCTGCTGGGAGCTTATGCTCCCCGATCGGCTGGGCCTGGTCTTGTGGGATTCGAGATGTGCATTGGAGTCGAAAACAACGGTGTCGGCATTGGGCAAAGTGGCATTGGCGAGTGTGGGCGATGCTCTTGGGGTAGAAGGGGAGAAAAGGGTGGCGAACTTGGCCAGATCGCCTTCCCGTTGCAAAGGTTGGCCTTGGGGATTGGCGAACGGTTCGAGCGACGAAAGTTCGTCGAAAATCGACACTGGTTTGGGCATTATTGGATTGGTAACTCGACACGCCTGAAACTGTTTGTCCCAGACATAGAGGAACTGATGTCAAATGAATGCCTGAAAAGGTCCTCACGGCACTGACTTGATGTACATGAGCCCAGGGATTGTGATAAGTCGGGCCAACCGCAGACGATGTCAGATATTGAGAGCTGGTTAACCTTGACTTTAGACTGGAATATCTTTGATATTCATGGAACCCAAAACTCGTCCAAAATAGGCCTTGTTTAGGGGTAATTTTTCGCCAAATCAAACGGTCGACGAAGCTCAAACGAAGAAAAAGGGACACGACCATCACACCCGACGGTTGAAACTGATACATTGATGTTCAACATCTCACAAAACACCAGAGTCCGGAAAAACGGCCATTTCGTTCAAAATTTGTTTTGAAATTTGATTTGTCAACGTTTTGCATCGAACCTCTTCGAACATCACAAAAACGGGGCAGGTACATCAGCAGGTCAGCATTATGATTCGTCGGCGACTACAACTTCTAGAGTGACTTGAAGTTTTGATATCGTTGATATCTGATCCCCACCTAGCAATCCGGATCAGGCTGTGTGCAGTGTGTGCTCTTTAAATAAGAGCAGAACAAACGAAGGGCTACATTACAGACCAAACCGCAGCCCTCATCGACCCCCAAACCATCAAGCTGGTAAGTCACAGTTCTCGCCGACCTGACAGCTGCTGACGCACCGCTGAATGTATCTTTTCAGACTCCAATCAACGTTAAAGCGCTCATAGACATGACTAGCCCAGCGACATCTTTTTCAGAACGAACACCTCTAACAACTCGGACAATGGACAACCTTCATACCGACATTCTATGGTCCATCTTTACACTCATCACAAACATCGATAACCATCCCCTGAAAGCTGCTCGTCGTAACTCCCAAGTTTGCGGCTCATGGAGGAGAGTTATGTTGACATCGCCAGAGATATGGGGCAAAAGCCTGGTGTTATCAGAGCTTCAGGTCGAAAAAGAGGCTAGTCCATGGCGGGACTTGGTCATGGAAAGAACAGGAAACGCACCACTCTTCATCAAAGGCGAAATTCCCCCATCACGACTCAAATGGTTTTTAGACTTTATAGCTCCCTATTGGGCGAGGATATCCTCCATTGACACCCAAACCGACGAGGAATTTCCAGCCACCAACACCGACTTCATGAACGCTCCCTCGCAGTGTGTTGTACTGAATCTTGCTTATGTGGGATTCAACCTCGAAGCCCCGTGGGTCCACAACCTTCGTTCAATAACTCTTGGAGTCCCTTTCACGACCACGCAAATCCTGAAATGTCTCCCCAACATGCCTCATTTGGAGAAAGCGAGCTTTTCCGCGTGGTTCCCTGATGTCCTCCCAAACACTACGCCTCCTGTCGACCCCGGTCAACGAATTCCTCTTCCACTTTTGAAAGACATACACGTGGAACACTATTACGCCGTGGCAGCGGATCTCCTCCAACACATAAGTGCAAACCCGGAATGTTCGTACGCGATCTACTCTATCGAAGACGCGATCACCACCGCAGCGCAACGCCAGATATTCTCCGGTTACCTCCAACGTCAGATCGGTCTCCGCAAGGAGCACAAATTGACTTTGTACATGTTCGACCAATCGATTGCGATCAAACTCCACGGAGACTCGACGAAATCCAGTTATATCCACACGCAGACAATGGACCTATCGAAAGTCGCAGAAGAAGATATCCGAACATACATGTCACGCTTTTACTGCGGCGACTCAACCTTCGACACGATCACTGAAGTGAACCTTGTCATCAAGGTTGGTGGGGAGGGCGAGATCATGCAGATCTTCGACAGCGTCGTGGACTTTCTTTCGGCCTTCCCCTCAGTGAGGACTCTCAAGCTGTCGCAGCAATCGCTTTTTCTGGTCACAAAAATCTACCACCGCTCCGGGGAGCTCGTTAATGACCGGCTTTTCCCATTGCTCGAGGAACTGGTTTTCGGGGAATCCGACACGGCCATAACCTTCCCGGTACAGCCTCTTTTGACGAGTTTCTTGGAGCAACGTCGTTTGTGCGGTAGACCCATCAAAAAAATATCTTTTGGCTCAATTGTCAGCAAGTTGAACATCCATTGGGGCTTCCTCGAGGAATTTGACAACATGGAGGTGTCTTTCTCCTTGGTTGTTCGCGGACGATCCATTGTGGGTTCGTACGTGTGTGGAAGTGGGCACCCTGAAGAACTAAATATGACGGAAGGTTGGGAAGACCGATTTTTCCGAGAGATCCGATAATCGTCACTAGTTGTTGGAAAACGGATGTTGTATGTGTAAATTAATTGTACCAGTGGTTGAGAGATCATCGTGACTTAGATGTGATTCGTTGGCTCGTCTTACTTCACAAGTGTGCAGTCTCTGGAGAGAACTCGTTCTCGCAGCTCCGACGATATGGGCCCAAAACCTCACGTTATCGGAGGTTCAAGTCGAGAAGGATGTCAGTCCATGGCGTGACCCGGTGATAGAAAGAACAGGACGCGCACATCTCTTCATCAGAGGCAAGTCCAAGCGCCATGGGTTGCAAATCTTCGTGGCATCCGTCTAAGGCCTAAAGCTAAAGCCAGGGGCGCCTAATCCAAGTTCGTGAAAGCATCACGTGCAGAGTCGCGTGGCCCCTATTTTGCCTCTGTCAGCACTTTTTGACTCTATTCTGGTCTGAGGTACTTGAGGGCTTGATATACGGTGATATCTAATCTCCACCTGGTAGTTAGGATCAGCCCGAGGCTGTGTGCCCACTGCCAGTGTGTGTGTCTGTGTGTGTCCGTGTGTGTTCTATCAGAACCTTTAAGAACAGAAGACACGACGCGCTACGGGTCTCATCTACCTCTCAATCAAAAACCACCATGTTGGTATAGTGAAAATTTTCGCCGACTGAACAGTTATTGACCCGCCTGATTGTTTCTTTCAGACTTCAACCAAACGCTAAAGCGCTCGTGCCCATGACTAGCCCCCCCACTGGCACATCCTGTTCAGAACAAACACCTTCGACAAGTCGAACAATGGACAACCTTCATACCGACATTTTATGGACCATGTTTAAATTCATCATCATCACAAACATAGATGAACATTCGCTGAAAAACGCTCGTCTTATTTCCCACGTTTGCGGGTCATGGAGGAGAGTTATGTTGACATCGCCAGAGATATGGGGTAAAGGCCTGGCGTTATCAGAGCTTCAGGTCGAGCAAGATGTTAGTCCATGGCGGGACCTGGTCATGGAAAGAACAGGAAACGCACCACTCTTTATCAAAGGCGACATTCCCCGATCACGTCTCGAATGGTTTTTAGAGTTTATAACTCCCTATTGGGCGAGGATATGCTCCATCGACACCAAAACCAACGAGGAATATCCGGTCATCATCGATGACAACGACTTCATGAAGTCTCCCTCGCAGTGCGTTGCACTGAACCTTCTATATGTTGGGTTCAACCTTTTTGAAGCTCCGTGGGTCCATAACCTTCGGGAGATAACTCTTGGAGTCCCTTTCACCACTACACAGATACTCATGTGTCTCCCCAACATGCTTCGTTTAGAAAAGGCGAGGTTATTCGGGTGGCTTCCTGATGTCCTCCCAGACAGTACGCGGCCTCCTGTCGAACCAGCTCAACGAATTTCTCTTCCGTCTTTGAAACACATACACGTGATACACTACTACACCGTCGCGGCGGACATGCTCCAACACATCAATGCAAACACGGAATGTTCGTACGCGATCTACTCGAGAGAAGACGCGATTACCACCGCAGAGCAACACCAGGTATTCTCGGGCCTCCTCCAACATGAGATCGGTATCGGAAGAGAGCAAAAACTTATAGTGTACATATTCGACAACTCGATTGCGGTCGAGCTTGCCGGAAACTCGACGAAACCCAGTTATACCCACATTCAGACGATGGACCTATCGAAAGTCGCAGAAGAAGATATCCAAACATACATGTCACGCTTTTACTGCGGCAACTCGACCTTCGAGACGATCACTGAAGTAAAATTTTTCATCAAGGTTGCTGGGGAGGACGAGATCAAGCAGATCTTCGACAGCGTCGTGAACTTTCTTTTGATCTTCCCCTTAGTGAGGACCCTCATGTTATCGCAACAATCACTTTTCCTAGTTAGCAGGATCTACCGCCAGGCTTCAGGAGAGCTGGTTAATGACCAACTTTTCCCCTTGCTCGAGGAACTGGTTTTCGATACTTCCGAAGAAACCGCAGTGACCTTCCCCATACAGGAACTTCTGACGACGTTCTTGCAGCAACGTCGTTCGTGCGGCAGACCCGTCAAAAGGTTACGCTTTTCTTTAAGTATCAGCAAGCTGAACATCCACTGGGGCTTTTTGGAGGAATTTGACAACATGGAAGTTTCATTCTCGTTGGTTGTTCGTGGCCAATCTCTTCTGGGCACGTACGTGTGTGGAAGTGGGCAGCCTGAAGAACTAGATATGACAGAAGGTTGGGAAGACCGGTTTTGCCCAGAGATCCCGATGAACTAAGTTCACCGGTTCTGTCGATGACCTCACGCAGGTTCAGCCCACGGACAGGCTGGTCGATATGTAACAAAACAACCCATTTCAAGAACGGATGACTGGATGGATTTGTAGCCATCATTATGCCAGGGAACTGATGATCATTGCGTCGAAATTCCACAATTCCACACCTATGTATTTGTTTGTTCGTTGAATTCTGCGAAAGGGTAGTCTATAAAACCCCTCTCAGAGTCAGGAAGATGACCTTGAGGCGAGTAGAAAGTCTTGTTGTTGTACGAATTGAACGGGATGCCTTTCTGGATTCGATCGGGCAGGTCGGGCTACGGAGGCAACTTCAGTGCAGAGATTGCAGAGAGAGAGAGTAAGGACTGACATTGGCTAAGAAATGTTTGGCAAATGCTATGAGTTCGCCGGTCTCGTCCGATTTGGAAATGGCGGTTTCACGAGTGTATCCTCCGCAGCTGATAAATGGACGGTGACCCCATATTTTGCGGAGAAAATCATTTGATCCAGGGGCAGACATTGGCTCGACAGCATGGAGATATGCCAGGTCTGGGTAAGTATTGACGATAGCTTTGGTGATATATGAGAATTGAGGGATAGGATCTGACATCCTCATATCTAAAGTGAAGTAATTAGAATGTGACAGAACTTTGGTATTGGGTGGTTCCGACCTTGAAAGGTACTCCAAGGACTAAAACGAATGCCGACTCGTTCCGCACCAATGACCTTGACAACGGCATCTACGACCTCCAAACTAAATTTACTCCTTGCCTCAATGCTACCCCCGTATTCGTCCTGACGGGAATTTGATACATCCTGAAGGAATTGGTCAAGGAGGTATCCATTTGCATTGTGTATCTCGACGCCGTCGAACCCTGCTTCAACCGCGTTCTTCGCGGCATTGGCATACCACTGGACGTACTCCTTGATTTCACTTACTTCGAGGGGTCTAGGAACATCTCCGCGTTTCGTAGGCTGCGAAGACGCAGAAACTACGTCAAACCCTCTTTCTTTGAGTATTTCAGCACTTGCAGCTCTTCCAAGGGCCCAAAGCTGCAGATAGATGACCGATCCGTTGGTATGCACTGAGTCAGTGACCTGGAAGCGAAATGTCTCTTCGTCAGTCGAAAGACAAGAAAAGCGATCCTGTTCAACGCACCTCTTTCCAGGCCGCTATCTGTTCTTGGTTCCAAATCCCAGGAACGTTGTCTGCCCCTCCACTTTGTTCCGAGATAAATGTCCCCTCCGTGATAAGCAGAGTCCCAGGTCTACTAGCCCGTTGTGAATAGTAAGTTTTGACCAGGGGAAGAACGGGGAGAAATCCCTTCTGAGTGGCCCGGAAACGTGTCATCGGCGCAAGCACGACCCGGTGCTGAAGGGTCTTGGTCCCAACTCGAATTGGCTCGAAGAGTTTTGGGAGTGTCATGGTTTGATCTGTGAAAAAAAGAAAACCTTCATTTTGGTTTAAATGCCATGACTAGATGAGAAATGCATACGCCATCGGCTGGCCATGTTGGCACTTTACAACGGTTCGCACGTCCTTCCTCTGGCTGCCGGTAAAAATTGAGATAACATCTACCCGAAGCCCAATGTCCGGTTACATATTATGGTTCGGTGTGAATACGACATGCGGCCCACAGATTGCTTGACCATGATAATTGACAATTTGAATAAAATTGACTGAGAGCAAGAGTGTAGGGAACCAAGTTGGAACCGAGAGAAAATACAATCGTTTTGGGCGAAAAGATCACGTGTACAGTCGCGTGGCCCCTATTTTGATTCCATCACACTTGTTATCGTGGTTTGAGGTCATAACTCAGGATAATCAACTTGAACCTCGGACGAATGTACGTCTATTTTCATTTCAATTAATTGTTATCTCCTATCTCAACAGACCATTCCGAACCTCCTTTCAGTGCCGCTAACACTGAGGAGAGTGCGAGGTCCGGCCATCTCTTCAGCGATCCGAAGAATTATATCGCCTACCTAAAACCATCGAAAGATCTTCATGGAGAACATATATCTCGCGAGGGCTCAAAATATCACGATTCCGCGTGTGTACGATGCCAAGGGTCCCAGACAGAAACACCTTCGAACTCAATTCGAACTCTCAATATAGGGCAGTATCATGTTTTTCGACCCACTTGGCAATGAAATTGGGACATGTATAGAAGCATGAAGATAACCTGAAATAGGTCGGCCCCATAAGCTCTAAGTACCACAAGCAGCAGTAGACAGAAATTCACTCTAGCGCCGCTGGGATAACTTGGGAATTCCAGGACCGTGAGCGCAGTAATTCAAGTTGGTAGATGATATAAAACAAAGACTTGTCGTGAGTTATTAATCTTGTGCTCTTCATCCTGCTTGAAATATGGCTGAGTTAGAGTCTCCTCCCCTTGGCCCTACTCATGACGAAAAACTTGAGAAGGGCAGTGGCGACAAATCCAGCAATGACTCTGTCGAGGTAGCCACATCCATCCAAGGAGATGTCTACGACGACATTCGAGCCATTGACTTGGGCGAAGATGGTAAAGAAAGACCAATCGGTTAGTAGTCCTCTTGCGTTGGACCTATGTCGATAAGTAAAATATTTACGGAATTATTGGTATATTTCTTCGCAGAAACGGATATCGACGTCGCGACCCGCTTGATATCACTTGAGGATGATCCAAGTCTTCCAGCGTTCACGTTCAGAATGTGGCTCCTTGGCCTAGGCTTGTCGTGCTTCGGTGCTGTCTTGGGACAGATCTTTGTGAGAGCTTTTCTACATGTCGTACTATCAAACTTTAACCCCCTTCCAATGTCCAGTATTTCAGACCGCAAACCGTATATGTCAGCCCATTATTCCTGCAGATTCTGGCCTACCTCCTCGGTTTAGTCCTTGAAGACATTGTCCCCGGCCCGTTTAACGCCCGGGCAGCACTTCGCACCAGAGATACCGCATTCTGGAGGTTTATGAACCCAGGCCCATTCAGTAAGTTCCTTATCTTGGCTCACCCACGAATTGGTTCTTAACAAATCTGGTGAATATTAGATATCAAAGAGCATGTGGCGATTACAATTTTCTCAACCACCGCGGCGGAATCGGCACTCGCAATCAGTATCTTTGCGGCTGACGAGCTTTATTATAACTTATCTGTAAGTATTTGGTGTTACAAGGCCTCCGAACAATGGGTAAATAACATACCCTTCTCTTTCCCAGCCCAATGTTGGAGTTGGTATCTTTACCCTTATCGGTACGATTCATATGTTGCTTTACTCCTTCCATGCTACTTCCGCATTTCGTCCTCTTATTGACGTCGTCTTTACCCACAGGTTCACAGCTTATGGGATACGGCCTCGGTGGTACGCCCAAAATCACATCTCAAGCCGTGTATCTGGAATACTAACCACTATGGCTATATTTTTTTTGTACAGGCGTTATGAGAGCGTTCTTAGTATACCCAACCTACATTGTCTTCCCCAACCTCCTTCCCACCGTTCAGCTCTTCGATGCCCTCCACCGTGGGAAGAAGATATTTTTGCAAAAGAAGAGAGTTAAGTTCTTCTGGTCCGTCTTCGTGGCGATCTTCGTGTGGGAATGGTTCCCGGAGTATATCGCCCCGTGAGTTAATAAAACCTCCTCATCACTCATCATCCATTATGATGCCGCGCGTTAAGCGCCGGCGGCGCCTGTTCGTGTGTTCGAGTGATTCAGAGTGATACTAAACACTGTTTGTAGAACGCTTACGGGAATCAGCATTTTCTGTCTTGCAAAGAGGGATAGTGCGTGGGTCAGCAGGATATTCGGAAAGTTTCTTTTTATTTTCTCTTCTGAGAATGCGATGTATTGACTGTTTCGATACCTTGAATAGGCGGTGCTGCGGGTAACGAAGGGCTTGGACTATTTTCTCTGTGTCTCGACTGGAACTATGTTGGATCCGGAGGAGGTTCTTTGGGCGCGTTGTTTACTCCTCTCTCAACCCAGTTGTCATTGTATTTCGGAACCATGATATGCATGTGAGTTCGTCTCATATTCTATCTATTTGATTAATTCTCTGACACGGACCGTAGCATCGCATTTTGTGCATGCTACGCAGCGAATACCTGGAATGGACAAAGTTTCCCCTGGTTGTCGCAAGCCTTGTTCTACGAAAATGGGACGTTGTACGACCAATTGGCGATCTTGGACGAGAACTTCAGGTTGGACGAGAGTAAACTTGCCGCTGCTGTAAGCCGTCTTCATCAGCACGACTGACATTCTCAAGTTAATTTCATGATATCATATTTCAAGGGTCTGCCCTGGTTCGCAAGCTCCCAAGTCCTCACCAAGATCGGCGCCAACCTCGCCATCGGGGCGACCATCACGCACGTCCTACTCTGGTACGGCTCCGACATTCTCTCTATTATCCGGCGGTACCGTGCAGACGAGAACCATGATCCTCATCTCGCAAAGATGCGCGTCTATCCGGAGGTCCCGGTGACATGGTACATCGCGATCTTCTTAGCCAGCTTCTCGATGGCGATGGCCACTGTGTATACGGGTCATACCCATTTGCCGTGGTGGGGATTGATCGTGGCGCTCCTCATTGCGGGGGTGTTCTTGCCGTTTGTGGTGACGGTGTACGCCATTACGGGGTTCGTCCCGAATATACAGAATTTGGTACAGGTGAGTGGGGGGAATCATGAGACATTAAAGTTGAAATGTATCGTTTGTCGATTGTCTGCTGATATGACCTTCTGCATCTTTTCTGTAGATCCTAGGGGCCTCGATGATACCTGGAAGTCCGCAAACGAACATGTACTTTACGCTGTACGGATTCAACACTGTCGACCAAGCGCGTGGGTTGATTAGGGACCTTAAAATGGTATTTCTCCCATGTCTTATCCTACTGAAATTGTATGCAAACTCGTGTTAAAGGGCCAGTACACCAAACTTCCGCCTCGCGTCACCTTCGTCGTCCAAACCACTGGAGCTATAATCGGGGGATTGCTGAATTTTATCATCATGAAGGTCCTGGTTGCGAGTCACCGGGAAATCTTGTTGGACGTTCAGGGATCTAATATTGTAAGTGAATTTCTACCTCTATACATAAAACTTGGTGTGTAAGGATTGATTTCTCTGTCTCGTCATGACAGTGGTCGGGTCAACAAGTCCAGTCATTCAACAGCGATGCTGTATCTTGGGGAGCGTTGGGAAAACTCTTGTATGCACCGGATGGTCGTTATGCGGTAAGCATTGGGCCCTGGTATCTTGCGGCTTACACTCTGAAAATACTTACGTCTGAATGACTTGTCACTGAAGATCGTCCCGTTCTCAATCCTGATTGGTCTGGCCGTCCCTATCCCGTTCTGGATTCTTCACAAGTTCTTCCCCAAGCTCAGAGCCAACCAGGTTGTCACACCCGTCCTTTGCTGTACGTCCTTCTCCCTGTTACATTGAACAATGTGAACGATGGATACACCGACAGGGACACTTGGATACCTGAGCGTAGGAATCAATAGTTCGGTGTTCACGACGTTCTGTCTGGCTGTGTTCTCTCAGTATTACTTGAGGAGATACAGGCCTAGATGGTTTAGGAAGTACAATTTCCTGCTCTCGGCAGCGCTGGACGGCGGCACTCAGGTCATGGTATTCGTATTCACGTTCGCAGTTGGTGGGGGAAGCGGCAGGGTCACGGCGATGCCAAACTGGGCTTTGGTATGTTCTCTTAGATTTCAGGACTGTTGTGAACTTCAGATCTGAGCTTTTTGTTTGCAGAATCCGGTTGGGAATCCTGATTATTGTATGCGCCTTACTTAGGTCCAGGAGGGAGAATGAAGAGATCATTGGTGATGGAGTCGGCTTATCAATAAATTACATGAAACTGAAGTCATCGATATACTTGTGTCAAGATTTTCAAGTGCTTTTCAAAAGCTTGACGGAACCCAGTTTTTTTTTCCTTGTACTAATTAAAATACGGTTCCTGTCTGCGTGTCCACGTTCAGGCTGCATCCGCCGTTTGGGTGGCGGGTGTGGGAAAACATCACGGGCCGGCAAATTGCAGCCAATGAACAGGAAGATCACGAAGGATATGTCATGGTTGGATGGAGATCAGAAAAACAAATTATTGGAGAGTTCATTCACATGTCGGTCTCTGTTCCTCTCTCCTCACTTCCGTCGTCCCAGTAGTCTCCTTCCATCTCCCGGAACCTCCACACGGAAGAGTGGTCAGCTGATAGACCACCCCACAAGACCCCACACATTCATCTCTCAATTTAATTGAATATTAGTGAGCTGTCTCCCTTCACGGACTGGCAGGACACGGATGCTGATTGACACTCTTCTCATCTCATACAACCCCCTTCCTTTTACCTGAATTATCATATGTCATTTCATAAATGATTCTCATCTTACTGTAATACCCTACACATTCGTTGAACACATCAATTGTTCCTACCGTCTCGGATCCGAACGTGCTGCCACGACACCTCTTCCCATCCATCGCGCTCATTCGTGACATTCCACAACGATACCCTTGTATCATGGTCCTTGGGTCGTTTTTGCGCCTTTCCACGTCTACCTCACACCCCGGTGTCGACATACCTGGTGACAAAGAACAGAAGCTCGAAAAGAAGGGACCCATCTCCCCTTCATCCTCAAGCTCAAGGCCAGACGACGATAACAGCCGCTCGGAAGGATACATCGTCGTTAACGGAACCACCGAGACACTCAGCAGCACCATCGCTAGCCTACCTTCTGTCAAGGAGAAGGAAATCATGGAGAACTTGACTCTGGAATTAAGAGACGACATCCCCCGCTTGGACATGTTTGGAGAAACCGCACAGGGCTCGGACCTACACGTCCCTGATTCTGGATTCGTTGATACCACCACCACCACCCCTTCGACTTCCACAACCAAACCCATGATAGGCTCCTACACCTCCCGCTTCACCTCCCCTCCTGTTACAGTTTACCCGTATACCCACGACGTGGCATTGACCGACCTGCCGGGGGTTTCATACGCGCTCGAGCTGTTTCTTTCCAGCAAAATGTTCGAAAGCGAGGCGTATCTGAAGGAGCAGGACAAAGATATGGAGAGGTTATATGTTGCTACTGGGTTTGGGTTGATTCAGTGTGTTAAAGGTTTGATGAGTTATGAGGATGCGGTAAGTCTATATTTATCTTGTGTTTCTCCTTTCTTTTCCTCTGCGAGAAATGGGACATCTTGGTCATTTCGTGTGATCGTACTGTTTCGATGGTCTCTGAGGGATCGCGAGGCGCTTTCTGAGACTCGAAGACGGGCCAGATACCAATCTCACCAACGGTGACCGACCACCTTGTTCCCCGCACGCCATCCAAGGAGCCCCATCACTGATCCTCCCTCTCCACGCTCACAGGATCTCCTTTCTGGAATCGCCCACACCAAGCATGGCAACCACATCGCCTCCCTCCATCGCAAAAAGGCAGCCTTCCTAGGCTCACGACTCGCCGGTTACGTCGTCAACTCCGTTTCATCCGCCCTTCACCCCGGCAGCGTCCAGTGGATCAAGAGCATGACTGACATGGAACGACACGCCGAGCTGGTTTACGCGGAGAGTCTGTTCGAGAAAGCATTATTGGGGATCGTGTATTCCGGAGATTGGCTGGCCTTCATCAAGGAGGCGTGAGTCTATTCATCTTTATCACCTTATTTCACCTGCTTCATCTCGTCTTTGAAACAGACTCAACATGCGCACCACTATCTCGATTTACCGGCACCTCGGAGCGTACATCGACCACCTCGATGCAGAGCACCCTGACAAACACGACCCGTCGATAGACGTACACTTCCGATCGGGCGTCCTCCTCGGCGTTGGGATGTGTAACATCATCCTGAGCCTGATGCCCGGGAAGCTGATGACCCTGGTCGAGCTGTTTGGGTATAAGGGCGATCGGAAGTATGGGCTGGAGTGTTTGATGAAGGCTGGCGGGTGGATGACCGCTACGCAGGGAGAGAGCAAGGAGGGGGAGGGCAAGGCAGATGTTAACGGTGGAGCGGATCTCGATGAACCACGGATATCGGCTACGCAGGAGGGTGTGCGCCGGTCGATATGCGACATGGCGCTCTTGATCTTCCATCTCGTTCTCTCAAGTTTCACGTTCGAACATGTGGATATCGGGGTGGCGGATCGAGTGCTCAAGTGGAATCTCAAGAGGTATCCGAATGGTATGTGTTTTTTTTTTTAAATATCTACTTCGTATCATAACGTCACCCTCATCCAAATTAGGCGTCTTTTTCCTCTTTGGCGCTGGCCGCCTCAACCTGGTTCGCTCCCGCCCCGCTGAGGCAATCGCGTACTACACGCAAGCCATGGAATCGCAAAAACAGTACCGGAACCTCCACCATATCAGTTTTTGGGAGATAGCTATCGCGAATCTGTCCCTCTGGGAACTGGAGAAAAGCTTGGAGTATTGGAGGGAGTTGGAAAGAGAGGCCACAGTGAGTGTCTTTGCACACTTGGTGTGAAAGAAAGGGATTTATTGATTTTCTTTTTTTCTTTCAGTGGTCAAAGGCGATCTATTCGTATGGGATGGCTGTATGTCTTCTCGAGAGTATTCCTGCTTTGACCAGCCAGGAAGAAAAGGAGAAACATCGTTCAGAGGCGATCAAGCTCATGGAGAAAGTCCCGGGTCTGAGACAGAAGATCGCTGGGAAGAGCATCCCATTAGAGGTAAGCTTTCACTAAGCACCACCTCAGCGAAATTCCGGTACATGTACTCACATACTACACACAGAAACTTGTTGCACGTAAAGCCCGTAAGTTCCTTGCGCAGGACAACCGACTGGCGGTGCCCGCACTGGAAATGGCGTACATCTTCCAAGGTATCGCACACGCCCCACGGAAGATCATTCTCACGAAGATGCTGCCCGAGATCGTCAAGCTTCTTGCAGACCTTGCATGGGAGGATTCGTGTCTATCACTTCTCAACGCTGGACAGGAGCAGAACAGCGACTTTGCTGAGAAGGTGAACTCGGCGATGGGTGATGGTAGTGTCAGAGAGATCACCCTCGCCAAAGGGGAGAAAGTGCAATCTGGGCCGGGGTCGAGGAGGAGCAGGAAGGTGGTGGAAAGGCTATACGGCAAGGAGCGAGGGGGAGGATATTGGGATGATTTCTGTCTGGCGATGTTCTTGAGGGGTGTGTGTATGCGTTATGCTGCGTATCCCGTATGTTTCCCCTCTCTTTCCATGTTTATGTGTATTGAAATTGTAGATTCCAGGACCCCGATGCGGATTTGGATCCTAGAGACGATCTCTCGATGGCAGGCGGGCTGACGAAGGAAGTCGCTGAGCGTGAAGCCGTCGCTTCGTTCAAGGCGGTCTTCGAATACGGCCCCAAAATCGAACTGGACCACCAGTTGGTCTATCATGCGCGTAAGTATTTGTCTATCAACCGTCTCCCTAACGCTTGTTGGAATATTTGATATTGATCCCCACCCACTCGTGTAGACTACGAACTCGGCAGGCTATACGCATGTCAGTCTAAAATCGACCTCGCGAAAGCAGAGTTTGAGCTCGTGTTATCGGGCAAGACTCTTGAGGTTGGCGCTAGTGGGAAGAAGGGCAAGTACAGCATGGAGAATGCGCTGCATATGCGGACGCATGCCGCGGTCGACGCGCTGGAGAGCGGCAGTAAAGGGGGGAGATTGTGAATGCCTTCAACATAGTCTTGTGAGGTGGAAATTGAATGTGTATGGTGTGCATCGTTTTCTTCTCTTGTCAGGTTTGATTTGACTGTTTACTCATTTTTCATCATTCTGTTCGAACTAGACTTTACCTATCTTATTCGAATGTTGAACGCTGTATCTATCTAAAGTTTATGACCCCCTTGATTTTTTTGGTGTTGTTGGCAGGATGATGTACCAGTAGAGCCGGCGAGTTCGTGTTTTTATTTGAGCCATGACTCGATTGACATTCTATCTACTGTAATACAATAAAATTACACGCAGCGTTGGCAGCGTTTGTTTATCTCGCGACAAGGCGCTCACCCTCGCATGAAATTTTGGAATTTATTCAAACACGAAATGCCGTCGAAATCTGCAGATTCGAGTCATTTCGTTGGAAACACATTGTCAATGCTCGACAGAACTGATCAATCCAGCGTTGAATGACGCACCGAAATTATTCGCAGGCTGGCATGTACACCGTCCCTTGGCCCAATGATCTCCGTCTTTAGGGCAATGGGTGTATGGCGCGTGCTCGTATCCGATCTCGTCGAAGAATTGGATCTGGTCGCGCGAAGCGAAGATCGCTGCGGCGATGGAATGGACGGGTGCGTCTCCCCATCTCTGTATGAATTAAAATTATGTGAGCACAGTGACACATAGCGAACAGCCATGGAGTTACATACCTCGTAGTAGAACCCCCCTTGGGAGTCTAGGTACTCGAAGAACTTCATATACGCCTCTCCACGCCAGAACTCCATGTTGGCGATCTCGAAATTGCTCCAGACTGATCGGACAAATGTAATAGGTTACCATCTCATCGACGAGAGTACAGTACGTATGGGAAGCTCACAATGGCAGAGATTATAGGAGTTCCCGGATCCATCATCCGATATGAAGCCCAAAGCGTTGTTCGGGGCGACGTACTCTGGGTGCAATCTCATGAATTCTGGAAAAATAGTCAGTGAAGCTTAGCTGTCTGGGGACAGGGCAAAGGCCCATCATAAAAGCAGTCAATACGAACCTTTTACATGGCCCCACAAGGTAGGTATTGTTGCCTCATATTCTACCATTGATATTGTGAACGCTAGGAGAGGAGAGGAAAATGTTGAATTCTTTTTTGAGGAAGCATGGAAACAGGGATGATCGTACCATAAATTTTGTTGTGGTCTTCCATAAACAGGAACGGATCAAACAAAATGTCGCAGTGGAAGTGAACATCAGGCCTATAAATAGCTGAGTATAAGTATTGTTGGGACGAAAAGGAGAGGGCGCTTACTCGATCCGCCAATACCATTTATATTTCTCCATCAAGGGATGACGGAAGAAGAACTGAAAGGGATCGACATTGACACCAATGCATAAGGACGACGTCAGGATGAACGGACATACCCCAGAATTGAAGCGACACATATTGCGATATGAGAGGCTACCTGCCATCACAAAACATGTCAGTATCAGCGAGTATTGTAGTTTTTCGATGTATCCACATGCCTCCGTATATGATATTTTCGGACTGCATCTTCTCTCTCGATTTCGTTGCCCTCGCTTCGTCAATCCAGTCGGGCTGGAACCAGTGATCGTGTGGGATGAGGCCAAACTCAGCCGATGAAGATATGACGTTCCTCAGACGGCTGAGGGCAAGGAGGGTGAAGTTAGTTAGTATCGGCTTTCTTAAACATGGAGTTCACAAACAACGCACTATTCAAACTCGGGCTCGAATGGCCGTTCGTTGAGGAAGACGTAGGGATAATGGTAAACGCGGTTAAATCTGTCCTCTATCTCTCGCACCGACCTGACGGCGTCCCACATCTGATCATTCCTACACAGGATAACAAACGTTGCGTTTGCACGTTTCTCAGAGTATATTTGATCATTAGGGTTTTTGTAGAGTGGAGGTTTGGCAGGGGGTGATAGGAGTGCCTCTTTTGTAGCTGACGATGAGGGTAGAAAGTGCTTGATTGAGGTTGCCTGTCCATAACCTTCGTGTGTATACGTGGCCAAGAAATGAATCATCTTTGCAATAGCAATGTTTTGAACGAAAGAATATGAAGCAAAGTAAAAGAACCTTGGACTTACCACCACTCCAAAGACAACCGCAAGAATGCGCAGCGAGGTACTATTTCCCAGTGTTCGACCCATTGATGAACACTGCTGGCGATGAATAACGGCAGCGCCCCAACTGTAAAGGGATCTGGGGTAAAGAGCAGGTCAAACATAATATTCTGTGAGGGTAAATAAGGGTCTGGAATCATCTCTATCCCCTCGCGGTCGGATACAAGTTCAAAAGGGCAGGTGGACCGGTTTTTCCGTGTTATAACCTTGTCTCTGTGATAGGCGTATTCTGGGCGTATTGGACATGTTGGAGTGTGTAAAGACAGGCTGGCGTCAACTGGCCGGCATGTCCTGATTTGCATGCCAAGATTGTAATTTACGCGCCAAGAAGGTTAGGATGAGGTCTTGGCTGCCCATGACACCCGTTATCTATCGCCAATGGTCAGTGGTGATCATGCCTTGAGTGATTGACCTCGCATTAGCATCATCACAATAATCCTCTTCATCTCTTCCGCCGTTTCATGCGTACTTATTTGGGATTTACATGATTGGAACAACTTGATGCGCCATAGCGTACATAGCCAAGAAAGCAACGTAGGGATGATCATCACTCGGCGTTTCAGCAAACCCAAGTATGTAAGTCGGGCCCGGATTTTCTTAATGGTGCCATAGAGGCAGAAGTAGGTTTTGACTTTCATTGGATTATATCGGAGATATTGATAGTAGAATGTGACGCAGGCTGGCAGGAATGTCTTTATAGTGATGTACACACGGTATTCTAAGGACTCAAGCACTCACATGTGACGGGTATCTCAGGTCTACATACTAACTAGGTTAAGAGACGAGACGAATGTACCCAGCGACATACTTACATATGTACAATAGATCAATCCAGTATAAAACTAAACGACCCAAAAACAGCGTTCTAAAAATAGTCACTAACACTAACCGAAGAGGGGGGGCGCAAGCCTCAGAAGGTTTACCACCAGGTTATAGTTAATAAGCTTGAGTATCAAGCTTGTAGCAAGTCGCAAGATTTCATGTCTCGAAATACAGTAGACCGGAAACAACAGACCCTTGCTTCCAGCCAGATTTCTTTAATTAAATTTAGTGTTAGCGAAGGAGATGGCTCCTTCGGAGGATCTATCATGATTACAAGGTGGCTACGACTGACCTTAAATTTGAAAGGGACCGAAAATGCCAGCGCACTGATGCCAGAAAAGCAGGCAGTCTTCGAACTTGACTGAGCTTGAAGCCGAACTTTAATCAAGATTGAGAATTGAGAGATTAGAATTAATATCATTTAAGAATAATGCTTACTACCAATAATCTCAAAACTGAGTACTGAGAGGAGGCCTGGTAGACCTCTGAACGTGAACGTTGAGGCGGACACTGGTGTGGATCGAGCCAAGTTCCAGTCAAGTTCCAGCACCGACTCGGAGTTGAGGAAATCTTGAGGAAATCTCGGGGAAACGCACTCGGGCATTCCCGATCACAATGTGACCGTGACCAACTATGTAACGTGTTCAGTCGTCGTCAATCTCCATCAACACAACGCCCATGTTCTTTCTCCAGCATTACGGCCACAGCTCTGGTACGGAAGATATTCGAGACCGGCAATGACTTCAATTTGCCTAGTGTGGTACCTCCCTTTCATTCTGAATCGATTTCATTCTGACAATCAATTATGAACCAGGATAGCAAACTCGTGTTAATGGCATGTTCATTAACGTCCATCGACATCGTGATCAACCGGCCGTCTTGAGGGTAATTGACAACCCCGCCACGAGGGCAGTGTCTTTGAGGCATAAATAAGGGGCACCTCTGCGCTTTACACCAGCCCACCTGGCATTACCAGCGTATGCATGTTAAGGGTAAGTATACCCAACCTCGATTGTCTGTCCACGCCAAACCCACTTATCCTTATTCATTAGGAATGCTCCTTTCCGCCTTTGTTTCCCTTGGTTTAGCCACATCCGCTTTGTCGCTCATTACATCCCCGTCGTTTTACGATGGACAGAAAAGCAGCCTGGTTCTAGTTCAACAAGTGCCCCTGGAACCGCCACCGGCCCCACCAGGCTGTTTCTGGGAAGATACCGGACCTCACTGCGTTGAAAAGTGCCGCGTTGGGCACGAGAGACAGAGAGATCTATGTGATGGAGCATGCTGTTATAGGGTTTTATGCTGTGAGGATTAGTCGTTCGTAAAGGTCAGTCTCTGGTAGATACCCCGAAGCAGATTTTCTAAATTCCTGCTCCTAGATATCGTCACACTGTAAACCAGTCCACTTCTTCCAATATACAAAACCTTCAATTGTACGCCGTCATCGTGAGGATCCGTGAAGTTTGTTCATGAAAGAAATGGCGTTCGTAATTCAGTCAGCGACCTGCCCTGAGCGCTTATCTTCAAGTCAGAGCTTGATGTACACTGAACCACAACTCTATCAAACTCCACGCGTCTTCTTTTATCCGTATGTGGTTTCTGAACAAGAATTTTGAGCAGGGTCACGGCAAGTGAAGCAAACAATTCATTTGATCACCGTGTCAACTGGACGATGTCGACCCCATGCATGATGCCAAGATCAGCTGTCAAATCCCCGACTGAGCAACGAACTCAACTCACGGCTTTCTCCCTCTGTATGTATTCGCTGCCTTGTTGCAGTTCTGGAAACCACATAAACCACTGACCCTGCCGCCAAGGATGAGAATCATCCCAACCATTTTATACTCATGGTCGTCAAATCACCGTTGCTGTTGATAGTACGTCTCTTCTCCTTCCAAACCACATCCTCATTCTCTCCTTCTAGTGTTGACGGGCTGTAGCCCTCCAGGCATGGCTTATCAACATAGTGATTCTCACTACAGTCCAAACCGCTTTGCGAGTCCCCCAGAACAGCAAAAAATAATGTATCCTCCAGAACAACAAAAACTAATGTATCCCCCAGAACAGCAAAAACTAATGTATTATCCGAACGAATCAACTTACGCCCACACGTCGGAAAATGGGTCATCGAAATTGGTGGCCGCACAAGAGAGGGCTGCGAAGAGAAGAGTGGTGAAAAGGACGGGCCTTATCGCAGCTGGAATCGTCATTTGCACGGTTGGGATGATCTTTGCCTTTCTTTCCTACATCTGCCTCTTTCATGAGTGCCAGGTTTCGAGAACGACAATCGTGAGCACAGCTCCCCTAGGTCCGGTCTTGACGATCTCCCAGGTCACATCTCACGTTGCGCCTTTGTCTGTGCCCATTGTGATGAGTCTTCTGTCGTACCTCTTGTCCGCGAAGTGGCTAACGTCTAGCGCGAACGGTGGTCCGAACCGTCCTTCACCGATGCAGTGAGTTTGAGCGTCCAAGTCCGTGTCCGTGTCGTATCTCTGATTCAAACATTTTGTAGGCTAGGATTGTTGATCTCACTGTGTGATGGCGCTGGCATCGCTTCGCTCTTGGGCTCTGCTAAATACCTGCTGAAGAAACCAACGGGTGGTCAGAAAATCCGTCTCCCACCTATCCTTTGCCAAGCGATTTTCCTGCTCGGATCCATGCTCGCCATTACGTACATGGCGGCTGTAGCGGATGCATGGCTCCACGCAAGCAGTAAGAGCGTGGTCATTCCATTCTCCTCGCCATACAAATCCTCGGTCGTGCCGGACTTTGGACGGAAGATCAACAACACGATGTGCACCCTGGCGCAGGAGAATGACACAACTATTGCCGATCATGTCAACTCGGCGAGCTGTGGATTGGTCAATGGCGGAAGTGGTGGAAGCGGCATGACTCTCGGGGAGGGTCTTAGAGTGGTGACGAACACCTCGAGTTTGCACAGTGTCGTTTTCGCTGATGACCAGACGGCGCTGGTGGTCCCCCAGAGCCTGCCCCCGAACATTTCGTATTCGGCTCGCACGCTAGGAGTGAAGAGTGAATGCATCTCGTATGTTCCCTTTCAAACTTATCCCCACTGAGCGCCACTGGTTTGACTTGGAATTGTAGCGTCACTCAACAGTGTATAAAGCCTCGGACCTTAGACGATCAGTTGTATTACGGGTCCAATGCCCAATTGTCCCTCAACTGCTCGGCAGCTGGTATCAATTATGTCAATAGCACAGACCAAGCAGGTTTATGCCCATTGGATAGCCAAGGAATCTGTACCTTCGGTATTGATATCGAATCAAAGTAAGTTAAATAAAATCTCTCTCGGAACCACTTGAATAGAAATAATGATAACATCTATGATAGTCCATTTAATGCTGGAGAGGTTGTGACTTCAATGGCGTATCTCAATCCTGGTCAGCCGTACGACGCTTGTAAGTGGAATCACTGTCCATCGCCGTCCGAATGCTGACCGTTGATTATTTATTGTTCATCGTGAAGTCATCCCCAATACGTTCGTCTTTTTGGAAAATTTCCGTCTGCACTTCACTTTCTTACATCTTTGACAGAGGATGGTTCGTGCATGGGAACAACGGTGCATGGAACGTCGTATTCTGCAATGTCACGGCACTCGATGTTACCTATCGATACGAATCATCACGATATATCATGGAGTCCCTCGCCCCTCAATCCCTCACTGCTGCTCGCTACATCATGTCTGCCGGTTTGAAGGACGGCACCACAACCGCTATCTCGTATGCTGTGAACGGCGCAGGGCTCCAGCCGAACACGACGTATGAGGGTATGTACGCCATGGAGTTGTCGCGGCAGATGTTAGCACGAGCGGCGCACATATATGAGCCGCGAGATGTGGAGTTCATCCAAGCTGAGAACACCGTCATTGGGTCCAAATTGCAGCTCGTCCCCCTTATTCTTTTCATTTGCGCTCTGGTTATATTTTTGTAAGCCTTTAAAAATTTATTCAGTGTGTTGTGCTGGACTGACCCTTCAATTAGGCTCCAGGTTGTCTACATCGCCTGTATGACGATTGTTGCGACACGAGGAATGCAGTACGTCGGTCTCGCAGCTCGCCACCTCAACAATCCGATGGCAACCATCCAGAAGCTTTATGGACATTCGAACCCCGAGCTCTCATGGGAAATGGACTCGGAAAAAGCATTCGGGTCAGAAACAGAGGGTGACCGACTGCACGCCGGTCCTGTATCACTTTCAAATGACGGTCTTCCAGGCTCTGTGTTCATGATCAGTAAAGGTGGAAGTTTGAAGCACCATAATTTGCGCTAAACCGACACAAGAGGAACCATCTTGTATTAAGAGATGCACGCTGCGAGCCTGCGTCGGGTGGCCGCTTGCCTCTGGGGTTAACTTGGGGATATTACAATGCCTCCGATTGTAATCAAAGGATATACTCATACAGATAATATGTTTGGAGTCCGATATCGAGGCGAAAATGAAGGAACTCCCTGGTACAATTACATCGGCCGGCCGTTGATCAGCCGGAGATTTAGCCTTTTAGGGAGACCTTTCGGCGCGTTGACCGGCAGATCGACGGAAATCGCCGTGACTATGATGTCAGGATTTGTACAGCGTGCCCAACAGCCCCTAACCGCACATAGTTGGCGTCGTGCAGAACGGATTTTCGAGTGCTTACGCGTTGTATCCACACATACACTCTCTTTTCCTCTACTCTTTCTCTTTCCGAAGAACAATACTTTCTTACGACCTCTGGACGACCAAATTCTCAACGTTTCAATTCCATCTTTCTTATTACAAGAACTGGTCAGTCAATCCTAAGGAGCTTTCAGCGTGGTGTTGTCGCGTTTTGACACGCGTCTACCTTCCAGAATTTTGGGGACAGATGAAGGAGCGCATTGAGGAGGAGTATGAGCTCCTGGCGAGCGGATCATTCCAAGCGGGCGATCTTGATCTTGAAGACGAGAAACTCGGACCTCACCGACAGCTCAAGGCACGTTATGACTTACAAAGAACACGCTCAGACTCGTATTACTCGATTTACCTGAAAGGATTTGGGCTCATTCGAACTGCTGCAATGGCAACGCGTAAGGCTGGAAAACTCACCCACCTGCTATGGAGTGATGTCGGCGTCTTTCGAACAAAGCCTAATCCCACTGTGCTGAATGTAGAATGGGCTCGGACGACCTGGGGCGACGGACCTCCAACCAAGCGTCCAATTCTTATGGCGTTTTTGCTACTCGGGCTCGCCTTACTCGCCATGCCGACGGTGGTTCTTCTGTTGGTTCTTTGGTACGGCGGACTTCCGCCATCGTACACAGAACTGTGGGTCACGGAACGCGCATTGCCACAGCATCAATGGGAATTATGGGGAAACGATTCATTTGGATCAGCCGGAAGGTCGCAGGAGGAAAGATATCTGAGATTTCCAGATCATTTATGGGGCCATGGGTTGAATAATGTTTTACAAGAAGCGTGAGTTACGCTGCCTTTACTTTCTCATACCGCTCTACTAATTTGACTTGTCATTCAACTTTCAATAGACTACTCTACGCCCTCATCGCACACTCATCCAACCGAAGTTACGTCTTTGAAGACTTCACCTGGTCACACATACCGCTACCATACACTTTATACGACTTTTCCCTCCGACCAACACGTATCCCAATGAGCGCCTTCCTTGGAGGCTGGCTAGTAGGCCAGCGCTTGACCGGCGACATCCTGGCGGGGATAGGGGATATGACCGCGACGCGCCAATCACGTGATCAATCCTCTGTTGAACTTCCAGCTCGGCTCGAACGATCTTCTCCAACAACCACAGCGACCAAGTTCAATATCTCCTCCGTTGATACTGCCCATGATCGCGAAAACCAAGACGAGCATATACAAGGTCGCCCCAGTGCAGAAATCATCAAGGCCTCAGAACCCAGAAGGTCGATATGCGCGGAATACTTTGACCACGTCTGTCCTCCCAGCGAACGCGTTGAAATCTCGTTTTCTTCGGCTACACAATCGCGGGCCGACGGTGTGGACATCCTCCACCGATGGGTGAACCGGCTGAACCAAGATGACGTGAGAGATGAAAGGTGTGTTGTGATACGAGAACTGGATGGGAGGCTATGGGATTCTGAGTCAGTCTTTTTTTCTGTTTGACATTTCAGTTGAGTATCCTGCGCTTTTTTCGAATGCTGATCTTCATCTATTTATCCCCAGTTTCTTTGGAAGCACGCGTATTCTATCTCTCTTCCCTCTCATTCGAGATTCGCCCGTACTGCGCGAGTTCCAATGGTCGCGACTGGTCAGAAATGCGGTTGAGAGGACCACAAAGACAATGTTCTCTTCGAAGACGACCACACACACAATACCTGGCCTCGTGGCTGTTCACCTCAGACGTGGCGACTACAAGCGACATTGTCTTCGTCTCGCCCATTGGGGTGCGGGTTACATGGGCTGGAATCGGCTCCTTGACGAATCAGATGGGAGAGTGGGCTTTGAGGAAGGTCTTTACGCATTTATGGACGCCGAAACGGAGGGGATCATCCCAGACGGTACGCAGGCGGAGTGGGAGAGGGAAATGGAAAGGAGAAGGGACGCCTATTACCTCGCGCATTGTCTCCCAACCGTCGAACAAGTCGTGAAGAGGCTGCACGAAGTTCGAGAGCAGTACGAATCATCCTTTCTCGAGAAGGAGCCAAGGACCCTGAAGGAAGTGTATGTCTTGACGAACGGATGGCCGTCCTTCGTTGACCAGTTACGAAGAGCTCTGCTCATGGATGGGTGGGACAAGGTTGTTGCCAGTGTAGATGTCGAGCGAGGCTGGGTGCCTAACGATCACGGTTACGACTCGGCAGGCGGACGGTCGGAGTCTCTGCCCCTCCTATTGGAGGAGGAAGGTCGAACTTCCCCCCGAATGCAAACATTTGAGGCTTTGGGCCAGAGCTCCGCGTCTTCGAGTGTGGGCTTGGGTTTGAATAAAGAGGAGAAGGGTGTCAGCGTTGCCATTGACATGGGCATAGCTGAGCGGGCAGAGGTGTTTGTCGGTAATGGGGTGAGTGTCCTTCTACGGTACTTTATACCTTATTCGTTATCCTCATTCCAACCATTTTCATTCCTAATCACAGTTTTCAAGTCTCTCTGCCAACGTTGTCCTCCTCCGTTTGGCCAAGGGACTTCCGAAACTTTCGAATTGGATGTTGTAGGCCGCAAAAAAACAGTAAACCGTAATCGGGTTTTCACTTTCGGTATCCAAACCCTTCCCCGTTTTTTTTTTCTTCATACTAAATTACTCCTGGCTCTTCTTCTTATGGGACTCGTTTTGTTTAGTGTAGCATCGTAGGGACTTCAGCATTTTTCTGGAACTCTTGATCAGTTGACCGTAATTATGGTAGTATGTACAGTGATTATTTCTGTGGAGTGGTTTCGACGTTGTCCGGAACTTGAGCATCCCCAAGGAATTCCCCTTGAGGTCCGGGAAGCTCTTCGGAAGCTGGGTCCTCGGTGCGGGTACATGTTCGTGTTCAGAGGTGTTAGCACTCCGTGCTTCACATAACGCCCTATCAATTCTTTTTTTTTATGCATTGAATGGATAGCTCGTTGTCACTCTTTGAATGTTAAGTATAGTCCTGTATAGATAACGATCAAGGATACTTCAATTTTTACCATGCACCCGCATTGACTCAAGAGTCATCTTGAGCCGATATGAGGAGTCCCTCAGTCCGATTATTGGGTGACGACTGTACCCAGATGTTCTGAACGCAGACCACGGAGAAACATTATACGCCATGTTTGGTGGGTGTGTAGGAGGGAGTTCGAAAGCCGACTTTGGTTCGAGCAAGACTGTGACCTCCGGACAAAGGGGCTGACTAATACCTATCCTAGAATCGTTTGAGGATCGTGGTTCGTTAGTCCAACAATCATAGCAAACAACCCCGATCTTACTCGATACGACTGCATCTGTGTTCGATGGGTACAATCCTTTTGCTTACCAGTACTACTTTACAAACGCATAACTGATACACCTGTTTTTGTGTAGGAGAACAACATACCGTGGCACAGGCTGGTTCGGTCTCGGGATCTGACTATCCAAACCCAGCCAACGAACTCCTTCCGACCGACATACTATATTCAATTTTCCATATTAACGCAGATATTGACGACGAGCGCCCACTAGAGACCGCTCGGCACACTTCCCAGGTTTGCAGTCTGTGGAGGAATGTCATCCTCACGGCTCCGGGGATATGGGGGAAAATTATCAAGCTTTCGGAGCTTACAGTGGAAAAGGATGTTAGCCCTTGGCGGAACTTGGTCATGGAGAGAGCAGGACATGCACCTCTCTTTATTGAAGGAGAACTCCCGACGGATCCAGATCGAATACAGTGGTTTCTAAACTTCCTTTCTTCTCATTGGGAGAGGGTGTTCCACATAGATGTCCAAGCATTTGGAGGTCATGACGACTTCCCACCGGAAAGCACCAATTTTCTGATCAATGCGCCGAGGTCCATTGAAGCATTTCATTTCCCGCGAATCAGATTCGACCTTGGGGCGCCGTGGATCGCAAATCTTCGCGCCATAGGTCTCTCGTATCCTGTCACCACGAGCGAAATCCTGCAGGTTCTTGCCAACACCCCTCGGCTGGAGCACGCGAGGCTTCACAGTTGGATGTCCGACGATGCAAGTCACCTGAACCTGAACGACACCGCAAAAATACCTCCTCAATCGGTAGTTCTTCCCCATTTGACATACCTCCTCCTTTGCCAGTGCGTAGAAGAGGTAGCTCGTGTCCTTGAACCCCTCGTTCCGAACACGGAATGCGAATACACCATTCAAACCTTTTACAATCCTCTCAGTAGACCCACAGTTACAGAATGGGACGTATTCTCGCGATGCCTCCAACGTCGCATCAATCTTCGAAGCAAAACTACGCTGGAGATTTCCATCCACAATGCCGATATTCTTTTCAAAATCGTGGGCGACCGAACTATGCCTGCCTTTCTTCACGGCCATTCGTTTAACATCGGACAGATGATGGACCAGAATGACCTGTCGATATTCCTGACACGCTTTAGTTCGCGTCCATCGATATTTGGAAGGGTCACAGGCCTTGTCTTTCACCCAGTCGACCGTGACAATGACGGGCGGTTCATAGTTTTAAATCATTATGTCAATAACTTCAGGACATTCTTTTCCCTTTTCCCTTCAGTGTCCACCTTGCAACTCTCTCAACATTCTCTGAGGTTTCTCACCGAGGAGTGCGAGATCGAGCACCTATTTCCGGCTTTGAAGACTCTTGAACTTCAGGTCTACCACATGAAATTCGACTCCACAGTTGAAACACTGCTACCCCGTCTTTTGAACCAACGTCGTATGTGTGGCAAGGCAATCGAAAAACTGTACGTGTTTCCGGAGGCCGCAAAATCGGATGTCAGCTGGAACTTTTTGGAGGAGCTTCATGACTTGACAGTCGTTTGGATCCCTGAGGAGTCATTTGCTTAGATTCTATTGTCATTACCATGAAGTATTATCAACGCAATACTCATATAAAATATACCTTGATTCCTCCCCGACCTAAGTAATTACCACGAGGTCAGTATAGCTCGGTCGCGAGCAGGATGAAACAAGTCATCGAGGACCCAAAAGGGGGCTGACTAATAACGACGTTGAACGATCGTGGGAATAACGTAGCCAGTGCCAGCACTGACAGTCTGACTGGCAGCGGCCCTTTCTAACAAACTTGTCCCAAAGATCACTGCGAACCACCCCAATCTCAGTCGAACAGCGAGATTGTATCCTATGGGTACTGTCCTTTTGGTCACCAGTAGTGTGCTTTACAAATGTTTTAATGATTCACCCGTTTTTGTGCAGCAGAACAACATGCTGCCGTCGTAATGCAGCTTCCCCCCGAAATCCTGTATTCGATCTTCGGCATCAGCGCAGACATTGGCGAAAAACGTCCACTTGAGACTGCTCGCCACACTTCTCAAGTTTGCAGTCTGTGGAGGAACACCATCCTTACAGCTCCGCGGATATGGGGAAGCATTATCAAGCTATCAGAGCTGCAGGTGGAAAGAAATAACAGTCCTTGGCGGGACATGGTTATCGAGCGAGCTCAAGATGCGCCTCTCTTTATTCAAGGAAACATTTCAATGAACCGGGTCGAATGGTTTCTAGGCTTTCTCTCTTCGCACTGGGAGAAGGTGTTCTACATAGCCGTTCAGCCAGGTGGACGTCTTGAGTTATACGATCCTCAGAGCACTAAATTTCTGAACAATCCACCGAGATCCATCCAGGACTTTCATTTTCCGCGAGTT
The DNA here is from genome assembly GCA_019721455.1 of Psilocybe mexicana. Taxonomy (NCBI): domain Eukaryota; kingdom Fungi; phylum Basidiomycota; class Agaricomycetes; order Agaricales; family Agrocybaceae; genus Psilocybe; species Psilocybe mexicana. The sequence goes on from JAIFHD010004837.1 coordinate 29,442, forward strand.
AGATTCGACCTTGGAGTGCCTTGGGTCGCAGATCTTCGTGCCATCAGTCTGTGGCATCCTTTCCGTACCAGCGAAATTTTGCAGGCTCTCGCCACCATGCCTCGTCTGGAACATGCGGTGATTCACCTTTGGGTGCCCGAACATCGATTTGAGCGAGAACCATCAATTCAATCGATAGTTCTTCCGCAATTGAAGTCCTTGCAAATTTACCATTGCTTGGAAGAGGTGGCCTATCTCCTTCAATTCCTCGTTCCGAACCAGCAGTGTGAATACACCATCCATACCGTTGACACTGGTTTCCGCAACCACACGTTGGAAGAATGGGACGTCTTCTCTCGATATCTCCAACATTGCATCGTTCATCGAAGAGAGACTACACTGGAACTGTACATCCAAGACACCTGTATTAATATCGAGATCATCGGCGACCCAACTGGCATGCCTGCCTTTTTTCACCGGCACTCAATCGACCGAACAGTAGTACGATATCAGGACAACATATCGACAAGCCTTACACGGTTTACTTCGCGTCCATCAATATTTGAAAGGGTCACAGGCCTTGTATTCCATATAATCGACAATGACCAGCGCGATTTACATCAATATGTTGATAGTTTCAAGGTCTTCTTCTCTTTCTTCCAATCGGTGTCTACCTTGCAGCTCTCTCAGCAATCTATGAAGTTTCTTACCGATGTTTGCGAATGGGCCGAGGTCCCATTTCCATCTTTGAAGACTCTAGAACTTCAGGTGTTCGACAACCCATTCGATTCCAGACTCGAAACTTCGCTGCCCCATTTTCTGGATCAACGTCGTTTGGGCGGCAAGGCAATCGATACACTGCATGTCTTTCCAGAGGCGGCAGAGTCGGACGTCAATTGGAGCTTTTTGGAGGAATTTAATGACCTGACAGTGGGTTGGGTCCAGGAGGAATACCTCGAATAGGTCGCTTTAATTCGGTCGTCGTTATATAAAGTTAATAAAAGTAGTGTCAACTATCTTTGTTCGATTGTTCCTTCAAGCTGAGAAATCGACGCCCGAACCTCCACTGACACTTGCTGCCAGTGAGCTACTTGAGCACCACTGATAAACTACCGACCGAGATGATCCCACCTTGCCCAATAGCTCATGGGAAATTTCTGTACCGTCGCTCAGCGCTTCACAGGTCACCAGTAATCGCTCGAACTATTCTTCGCCTGTACGCAGCCAGGCGCGGAAGTATCGATCGGCCCGTATGCAATTTTGAGGGGGTCATTCGAGCGCAGGTCTCAACAAATCGAGTGTTAGTTGATCATCTCTACATGATACTAACAGAGAGCTCACTATCGTGTTTTGGAACATAAACCAAGAGTCGCATGTGTGCCAAGCCCCAGCGCCTGTTCGGGATGTCCAGGAGTATTGCACTCTCCCATCGTCTGAGAATCTTCCGTGCACGAATTCTGAATTCCAAGATCGTAGTGGCTTGATGCGGTGAAGATCCAGTATAATGGTCGTTCTCAATGAACCTTAAAAGGGTGATATGTATACGAGTCTGCTAACTCATGGGTGCACAGTGTGAGCTTATTGATTACGCTTCAGACCGACAGACTTGATAGAAAGACGCACATAGATGTGGTGAATGTTTACCGGCGCAGACAGGAGAGACGAAAATATGTCGTCGATCTTGCGTAGCTGATGTTTAAATGCCAGTGCATAGTGGTTCTCGAATGCCATTTCGAGGTCCAATGCCCAGTGGACAAAATTCTCCGGCACTTCGGAGTTGGATTTGGACGTTGTGATTTCGAGAAGTTGAAGGTTTTCTGAGAGTCGGATACTGCTCGAGAACTTCAAGATAAATGAGGTGAGTACCGCCGCTCGACTACCCTCCGATGAGGACAGAGCCAGCTCGCACCGGGATTGAGCAACCTGAGTGATGAGGTGTTCATACCCACGGACTCGACCAACATGGAAGCGCAACTTGCGAAGTTTGGGGACTAACGGAGCCACGCTCGCTTCTGGATCGAGAATAAGTTGTCGAAGATCTTCCTCGTGCGGTAGGTCGATTTGAAGCTCCTCCAGGTAAGGTGTATACTCGAGGAGGTTGCTTAACTCCCCCGGGTTTTCCGATGGTCTGTCGAACGTCAAACTTCGCAGAGTGGAAGGGTATGTTGTATTTCTGAGCATAATCAAGAGATGCGGAGTAACATCTTCGTCTGCCAAATTGACGACAATCTCTTTGATGTTTGGAACCTGAATTTTGGAGAAAATGGTCAATTGGGCTTTGGCCCTAAACCACAGCTGTAAGCTCTCTAAGTTCCTGCAAATAAGTGAGTCCACGGGGACAACATTATGACGAGACCAATTCATCATAAGAGCTGAGGCGGAAGTCAGCAGGCGAATTTTCTCCTCGTTCGTGATAATGGACCCAGAGCCAAACTCTTCGTACGCTTCCAACTGATCCCAAGTAAGTGATAACGAGAGACCTCGAGCATCAGAAAGGCCCACATAACGAAGCGAGGGGGCGTCGTCGAATGCTTTCGATAGCAACGAGGGATCATCGGGGGCACGATTCTCACTGATTGAAATGAATAAATATCGGAGGGCAGGAATACGGCCCCTTATTCTGTCTATCACCTGTAAAAAGGTTCCTGCAACATAGAAACGGGCCTTCCTCCAGCGGTACGAGCAGTCCAGAATAGCTTGAAGATCAGAATGGCTGGTATTGAATGTCTGAGGAGCTGTGACTTCGATGTCCAGTAGAGCGTTGCATGATCGCTCAAGTTTTAGGCGAAGCGTTGGATTAGGCACCTGGGATGATAATCGGCCCCTCGGCCTCCGATCAGGTTGATGCTGGGTAAGATTGAGGATAATTATGGTCCATATCTGAGGTGTCGATATCGCCACCTCTCTCCAAAATCGGCACACTTGGGAGACGACGGGGATGTTTCCAAATCGATAATCATCGAGATCGACGAATATAAGCGCCAGGACATCATGAGGAAGTCGTCGAATGGGTGAAAGTAAAGCTCGGAGTGCGTCTTTGAATCCGATTAGCTTGAACTCTTTTTCCAGTGTGCCCAACGGAAACTGGGGTGATCGGTATATGTCTTCCAACTCGGATTGTACGGCGTGGATCGCATCTTGGATGAGCGCAACTTCAGCTTGATCGGGTGGTAGATTCGAGTTGAGAAGATGAGGGACTGCACGGGACACGAATTCATAAGCGCCGGTAGATGGTACCGAGAACTTCCGGCTGGAGGTGGGGGTAGATAAGGTTCGTGTTACTTTATCATCATTGGGTGACATTATGCAGGTCTGAACGATTATAGCTTAGTCTTTGTGTTACACACATCCTTGCTTCAGGGCAGCGCACCTTTAATAAAAATTGAGATCTTTTCCGTCTGGTAATGTCGAATGTATCGTCAGAGGCCCGCAGCGTCGTCTTGGAGAGTGGAAGTACTGGTGGATTCAGCGAGAATGGGACAGTGCTGTGTGACATGTACGGGTCGAAGCGAAAGGTTTAGGTTGCCGAAGTCGTGCCGAAGGAAATTCCGGAAATCGATGGCTCATGTCTGGCAGGCTGGATGAATGAAGTCAAACTTTGAAAAGAACGTGCAGGGAAGTTTTCAACAACAGGGACAATCAGAACGCCGCTGAGGGTCGTGCCGTGCGTGCATTCACGTTTTATTGGATTTGACTCTGGTCGAGATTGATTTAGAAGTACATTTTTGGACTATTACATTTCAATTTCAGGATCTGCCAGTATCTGATACAAAGACAGCCTACACCTGATACACGTTATCGGTTGGAGTGGATATCGGCCCTCTCAAAGGGTTTCTGGATGCATAATACGATTTCCACAGTGCGTTTCTACATATATAAAGCTTGTTGGAAAAACGCGCAGTCAGCAAGTGAGGGACTTACACATTTGCGTTAGGGTCCAAATCGGAGCTCATGTTGTTGCTGTCCCCGTTATCTACACCCTCGATCTCTCTGAAGGATATTATGCTCTACTCCAAGTTGTAATTAAACGATATAAGTTTCTCTGAACTCACAGTGGTTCTCGAAGCGGGGCATAATCATTCGTGATACCGACGACTTCACGGGGTACAGAGGCATGTAAAACAATATTCTGCCATGTGGTATGTACCGGGCGTGCGGATGCTAGACTGCCAGCGAGGAACGTTATGAGGATGAATGATGTTTGAGCGTGTAGCATGGGATTGGGATGTTTGACGTTGGACCTTGGAACATGGGTTGTCTTATAGACATTGGTAGTTAGTGGTGGGCTAAGGAAAGTCTCATTAGCGTAGCATTAGCCTGAGCATAGGGCATTTCAGCAATGATAGACCCATTCGGTGGGGTCAAAGCGGCTTTTCACTATAATCGGCTAGGATGCTGAAATAGAGTAACGGCCTAGACAGATTATATGGTTAGCTTACGGGACTATGTGTATCTGAATCCTGTGAAGGTTGAGAAGAATAAATCCAAAATAAATCAACTTACACATGCAGAATCGATGAATGGGGTGATTAGAGCTTTTCGGTTTTGAGATGTCACAGCGTTATTCTTCTATTTGCATTTTGAGCCCCATTCAATGCTCACGTTCTTAGCTCATATATTAATTCATGGTGTCCCCGCGTTAATAACCTTCAATGAAGTTCGCAAGAAGCTCGATCGATCTCCATGTTTTGTCTCCACTAAATGAATCTTTAAGTTGGTCGCCGTCGAACCAGTCGAATGGTGGATCCTAGCAGTTGATGGCAGAATTGATTTCAAAATTCAAATAGAATTTCATTGGAATAAAATATTTACGGAAGATGCTGCTGGCTGAATTTTGAAACGTACGAGCGGCCACGAGCCATCGAACATGCACTGCGGCCACTCGGATTCGATTCAAGTTCTAATCGGCAGTTTTTAATTTGAAGTCAATGATTTGGTCGTGTTTGCCAAGGGCCTTGACTTTTTTCGGTTTCAAATATCCTCAAATTGAAATCCAACAGCAACGTTGTCTCCCCCTTTCGTTATGCACATCTCACGACCGATATAAACCTCGTTGAACTGAGCTATACACGCGTTTTCTTTCATTTTTATCCCCCCTTGGCTCTCTTTAACATATATGCTCTGTTAAAGAATCAATTTCGGTGTCTTTCCAATGGCGAGTTGCGTTTTTATACCCCTGAACAGAACAGAACATGCTAACAATTTTGACGTGTCGGCAGGAAAATCCTCCCGCACGAAACGTTTCCGGAGACAAATACGCAGATGGTATGTAAACCGCCACACACACACCTGGAATCTCACCGTAAATTTTGATGACAATTTCAACCTCGCCCGTTGTGTATCCAGAACATAACATCCCATACGAGACTGGTAGCATGACCTGCAAACGCGTCGTCTGGGATTACCGGATCTATTACCCCAATGGCGAGCCAGAAGACATGTACGGGACGATAGGCGATATCGCCGTTTCACGTAACCCCAACGACGGCAAAAACAACAACACGAGCCTATGGTACCGTGGCTACACCAAATGGTTACGGGCTGAATTTGGAGTGAACCCAACGACTGGACATCCGGACCAAAAACATCCATTGCTTAAATCGAGGTATCGACTTGACCTCGTCACAAAGAGGTGGAGGAATGCGAACGTATATTATAGGAGGAACGTACGGAATCGGAGTGGAGATGTCAAGACGGAGCCAGGTGACGGGGGGATTGCTTTCATTAAGAAGGAAGCAAAGGATGTCGAAGACCCGAAGGATAAGGAGAGCAATTCTAGTGCGGCTGGCACTAGTGGGAAGGCCGAAGTTCAGATGGGACCAGTTCGTATTGACCTGACTGAAGGTCATTCTGGTAAGCATTGTTGATTTTTTTTTCCTGTAAAGGAAGCTTATTATGTGGTTGAATCCTACAGTCGCCACACAAGGCGACGGTGAAAGACAAACGGTCTTCATCGATTTGTTGCTGAAGGAAAATGAACCTCCACGCAAAATAGCTTGTAGGTTTGTTCTTGTCGTTGACCTTGATCTGTGTCTGATCGTTGATCAGTGGTACTCCCCCGACCTTCGTCGTCTCAGGGCTCCGACCCTCCAGCTCCAGCGAACATCGACGTTGTTGCCCGCGAACCAACCCCAGCCCCTCCTGCGACTTCATCTTCCGCTCCTGGGGCGTCGCATTCTCCTCCCGACATCTCCTCCACATCCACTATATCCACAAATTCGACTGCACAACCAATGGGTCAGGGTATCGAGGCCATCACGGCGCCAGGGTCATCAACATATCGGGAATCAGACCCCAAGTCATTTGCCCTGGATGATTTGGACGATTTGGACTTCAAATATCCTGAGCTTGGACTTGATTTAAATATGTTACCGCCTCTCCCATCAGAGTGGGCTAGACCTGTGCTTCCTACGTTCTCACTAGATCAGGTGAGTATTCCGTGTACTCAATTTGAGTTCGTTTTATTTTTAATGTACTTTGCTCCCAGTCCGCCCTGCCGCATAACCCAAGACAACAAGAATCAAATTTCTTGGATCCTGATGCTACCATCGTCCACACCACTCCCATGTCTGATGACGGTTTCGGTTCCATCAAACACCGCGATGTCGAAGCGCCCGTTGACGGCCCGGGCGCCCCTTCATCCTCGAATAGTCATTCGGCGGCCGAGCCACAAGCCTCTGGGAACGTGGAGTCCCTACTACAACGCTTGCTCTTAGAATCTGCGAAAGATAGAAGGGATATGCTGGAGCTGATTCGAATGATGAGTCAACGTTTGGAGCGACTGGAGGAGAAGCAGCTACAATTGGAGGGTTTGCGTTATTCTATATCGCCCAGTGTGGTTTCACCCAGTGATGGGAAGCTTACTATGCCTACAACGACGCCCGCGATACCTACGAAGACGACGACGATCGCCGCGTCCGCGCCTCCGAGCTACGATGGCCCTTCTTTGCCGCTGCCCAAAAGATACCTTAAACAATCTCGTGCCCAGATATATGGTGAGGGTACAGGTGATCGAAATGTGGGCGCACCTTCGGCAATTGAGGTTATGAACACGAAGAAAAGGAAGGCTTGCACTGAACCTGAGGAAACTTTGGAAGAGGAGGTTGATAGCGTTGTGAAAAAGAGTCGTTTCTCTACCCAAGTTGATGCGGCGATGTAAACATTATGTACTTCGAATACTGTATATGAACGCTGTTTGGTTACTAGTCCAGGGCGGCCACTGGCACATATACCAACCTACAGGCGCTGAGCCCGACCATCGGACCTGCACCCCCAGGGTTTGCTTCAATTCGTTCCTTCCCTGAGCCGCGTTAGTCACCGCCGCCTTTCTTTTTGTCAACAGAGGGCTCTATTTTTCTTTTTCTTTATTTTTGCTCGAGACTCAGATGCACCTGCAGGCATCTTTTCCTTGTGCTCTCCTTGGTCTTTGGTGAACTGTTTCCACAAACCTGAGACTCAGCTCTCTGCGTTGCCTCAGATCCATTTCGACGTCATGTCTGCTATCCACCCGATTGTACCGAATTGGAGGGTTACTTAATCTGTACTGGGACATGTCGTCGAACCTGTGTCGAACGTTTTACTCTTGAACACAACGATCGCTGCAAAATACGTCGAGACTAGGCTCAGGCTTTCTGTGACACAACTGCGATTGCACTACTTCAACTCTATGGGTATTGTCGGCACTGTTGATTGTCGTTTGTGTTTTGCTAATGCTGTCTCACAGACCAACACACCGTACCAGCTTTGGTCTCAGACCGTCCAGGCCCACTGGCAGCCATACAACGGCTTCATATAGATATCCTATACATCATTTTCGAGAATAACATCGACGACCTGAGCCCACTACAGACCGCTCGCCACACTTCCCAGGTTTGCAGTCGGTGGAGAAATGGTTTGCTCTTAGCTTCAAGTATCTGGGGACGAATCATCAACTTGTCCGAGCTGCAAATCGAAAACGATGTCAGTCCCTGGCGGGACGTCGTCATGGAGAGAACAGGAGATGCGCCCCTCAGTATCTCTGGAGAAGTGCCAATGTGTCGCGTCGGGTGGGTTCTGGACTTCCTTTCTCCGTATTGGGAGAAGGTGCGCCATATCGACCTCCTTCCGGTCGGATTTTGTGCCTGGATCTATCAGACTCCGGATTATATGTTCAACTCACCACAACCCATCGAAACATTTCATTTTCCGCGAGTTGAATTCAACCCTCAAGCGCCGTGGATCGCCAATCTTCGTGGCATAACTCTCGGGCCCCCTTTGGATGCCAGTGACATCCTGCAGCTTCTTCCAACCATCCCTTGCCTGGAATACGCCAGATTCAAAGTCTGGCACTGGTATCCCCTGGGCCTGGGAATGGCGACTCGGAAACGTTATCCAGCAGTTCTTCTGCCACATCTGGCATACATATACATCGACCACCTCTCGGAAGAGGTGACTCACCTCCTACAACACATCGTTCCGAAGAAGGGATGCATATACGACATTCATACCTATGGACGGGCACCCGAAATTTTGGGCAGGGAAATAGTACGGGGCGTTTTTCGCAAATGCCTCCGATCTTCGCTTCGTCTGAGCAGTACCAATACGCTGAAACTGTCCGTCCGACAAGATGTGATTTATTTGCGGACAGTTGAACGCCCCGGAACCTTCCCTCGCTTTACGCACCGCCACGAATTCAACTTATATCTCAGGCAGTTGCGCACTAACATATCTATATTCCTGACAGACTACCTTTCGCATCCATCATCATCGACACTTGGAAAGGTCACGTCCTTCATATTTCACGCAGCCGAAGAACCCGAAATCAACGGGCGATACGATCTCAACCAATGTATTGATATCTTCAAACAGTTCCTCTCTCTCTTCCCCGCAGTGTCCACGCTAGGGCTCTCTCAGCGATCTCTGCGCCTTCTCACCGAAATGTGTGACGACGACGACTTGGCCCCAGGGGCGAAGGTGCTATTCCCATCTTTGAAGAATGTGCAACTCGACGTTGGCGGCAACGACCAGCAGTTCGACGCCGCGCTTCAAATCCTGCTCCCCCTTTTCTTGGATCAACGTCGCTGCAAAGGGAGGCCGATCATGAAGCTGTATATCTCTGCTCAAGTGGCCACAGAGTCGGACGTGGATTGGAGCTTTCTGGACAATCTTCATGACTTGGAAGTGGTTTGGTTTGGAGAGAAATCGTCTGACATGGGTCCTTTATTAGACGTCGATCACGATACTATCTCTACATATGGGCCTCAACTGGCATCATGAAAAACCGAGTAGCAGTCTCTATATCAATTTTAAAAATTTCACCTCTAATCCCAATCGGATTCGAGCACACGCAATCATACCACCAGTGAATCACTTCTACATTGAAGTCCACAGCTTGGTCATATTTGTCAAAGACCTTGACTGTCCCTTTTTGTCGTAGCACACCTTTTGCCAGTAAAAAAAGACGCTTTTTGGAGGAATATGTAAGTTCGTGACTTCGACTTGTCGGTGGTTTTGGAAGGTTTGGGAACCAGAACCAGGGGGAATTAATTTGGGATGATACTAGAACTTGGAAATACGTAGAGAAGTTAAAACTAACAGTAACAGTCGAGATGAACAGGATCTCCCCAAAAGCATAGCAAAGAATTTTACTCTAATTTCATTTCTACAGAACGAGAAAGGAGACATTGACAGAAAAGCCGCTCTGACACAGTAAACAAAGTAGTAATACAGCTTGTGAAAACCGTAACCAAAAAAAGAGGCAAATATTAAAAAACCGACACAAAGATATACATTAGATACTTAGATTTGATGAAGGAAGCTACTGTAATAAAGCTTGAAGGACGAGTGCGACTTGAGCTTGAGACCAATATACTAGTTACTAGGAATACAAAATATAAGTATGACACTTTGTTCGATGAACAATGATGACGTCAACCGTAATAGTCTGCAGAAAACAACCCCAAAAGAGAAAGAGAAAAAAAAAAAAAAAAAAAAAAAAAGAAAGAAAGAAAGGAAAGTCCCAGTCCCATTTGAAATTATCCGCCCAATTCCAAAGCTCCATCGTTACCAGTTAAGCATACCACCAACGAAACTAGGCTTTTCACAACCTACTCCCACTCCTCCCCCCACCCACACCCGCACTACCACCACCCAACCTCTGAATCGGCGACAACTTCCTCTTCAACTCTCTCAAAATCGTCGTCTTCGGGTTCCACTCCCTGAATCCCTCTCTCAGCTGCGCAATCTCCTTCCCAAACAGCCTCGCCACGTCCGGGTCGGCTATGACATCGCGCAGCGCCCAGGGGATCTCGTAGTCGTTTTGCTCGTGCGAGGCGTTGAAGGGCTCGAGGTGGAGTGGGGCGGTGCGGGTGTGCGTGGGTGTGCCCGAGTCGGTGAGGAGGAGGTAGTTCACGGCCAGTCTGTTTGTTTGTGTGGGTTGACGTTAGTTGGTGAGGTCTGAATGCGAAGAATGGACAGGTAGGGAAGGAAGACGTACGAATAAACACCCAATTCCTCATACGCCGTCGAGTGTCCGACACCATTCAGCGATCCCGCAGTAGCTTCAGAGAGATGAGCGATGAGGCCCGAATCAGACAGACCCGCGTTCTTGATCCGAAGGAGGAGGACGAGGAGGTTGGAGAGAAAGTCCGAGGAGCTGGAGTTTGGTCAAGAAAAAAAAAAGAGCGAAAACATGAGACAAATAGAACGAAAGCGAAAAAAAGAAAAAGAACGAGATAGAACATACTGATACGCATCCCCGTCGATATACAACGCCCTCAAGATCAGCGGATGCGAGACCGCCGTGAACAAGCCCGAATAGATGGGCACCACCTGGTCGTTCAGCGATGCGACGTAGACGATTTTAGTCTGTATCGTTTTTAGTCAAATCACGTTTTCAAAAGAAGAAAACAAGGACGTACGCCATGCGCCAACACCCTCTCGAGAGCCTTGACATACGCCTTGGACACCGCGCTCTCCGTGTTCTGTTGATAGAGATCCAAATCCAAATCAACATTCACATTTTCACCAAAAAAAAAAAAAAAAAAAAAGGAAAAGAAAATAATAATGCGGAACAAAAAAAAAAAAAAAAAAAAAACGAACCTGAAACTCAAACAACTCCCTCACAGCACTGCTCTCAAACCACTGCAAATACGGGCCCACCAGCGTGCTCGTCCCTAGATACCGGAGCGGTCCCAGATGGATCCCGCACAACGCTAGGCTGAGGATCTTTTGTGGGCGGGTGTTGGGGTTTTTGTGTTTCAAATTGAAGCTGGAATGGGAATGATTTTTGCTCGTGTGCGTGTCGGGATTTTGCGAGTTGGTTGTCGACGTCGAGCTGTTCTTGGAAGTCGAGTT